>OVAN01003319.1:0-29577 GCA_900406275.1 Anastatica hierochuntica
TTGGCGATACCGCTTGGAGCAATTCCTGACCCCCGGGTCGGGGTCGTTACAGTAATATATGTATTTTTTAAATTGATTGAAAGTGCCCATTTAATTATTTCATTTTTATAAAATTTAAGTATAAATTTGTATATCTTATTTTTCTAAAATTTTAGAGNTTTAGAGATATTTTCTTATGCTAATCTTTTTCATTTCATTATTTTGTTTTTACTCAATTTTTTAAAATATTTTAATTATATAAATTGATATTTGTAAGAATTGAGTTTTAGGAATTTTGGGATTATAAGATCATGGTTTATATAAGTTTTAATTTGTTTTTGTTGGAACCTAGAAAAACAAATACTTGAAAAACATAAAGAAAGAGAAAAAGATTGTAAATAAAGTCTAGAAATTTTCACTATAAAACTTCAACAATTCTCTTATATTCGAACAATACTAAGTGAAATTAAGTTAGACAAAAATTCAAAATATAGATCATACAACACTCGAAAATATAAAAGTATATTGAAATTGTAATGTGCTATGCGTAGGGTATTTTGATACATTTTCTTTGAAAATTCTTTGGATTTTAATATTGTTATTTCAATACGATATATGGTTTACAATATATTTTGTATAACTTATATATTTAAAATGTGCCAAAAATACATGGTGATCAAATTGTAGAGGTGTTGTAATTTAGTTTTTAATTTTTCGGGTAAAAAGTATAACATGAATTAAAATCATTATTGTAAACTTTTGGGAAATCATTTTTCATGATTTTATTTTTGTAAACTTTTCTCCTCTGAACTTGGTAATCCATTACGGAGTGACTTTCTGATTATTGTGTGGTTGTTAAAAATTTTTTTTTTGGGAAATACAATAGACTAATGATAGTAGTGTAAACATTTGGTATTGATGGAACATACACACATATACGTTACAGTGTTACATGCATTATTCTTTTATTATATAATCGTTTGTCTTTGATTAATGAGTTTATCATGGTCACCAGATTTACTATATTTTGATTCTGTGGTATTTTTAAAAAAAAATTGAAGAAATATTTATAACGCAATTAAGAATAGGGTAGGGTTATGCATAATACCCAGACCCAAATACCCGAACCGGAATCGGCCCGAAAAAGTAGAATCGAACCCGAACCGGAACCGAACAATCTATGTTAGTCATCTAAATTTGAAAGTAGATATATATAGTCATCTAAATTTGAAAGTAGATATGAATTTTTATTAGTGAACTATAAAGACATTTTGTCATTATTTCTTGATTCCATAAATTAGCTAACACTTTAAGTTTTTATCTTGTTTAATTCGGATATATATACACACACACGTATACGATTGTCTTTCTAAGAAAATAAAAAAAAAGTAGATTATTTGATGTTTTAGAGGTTTAAGAAAGGGATGCATCAAAACGGCGTGTAGTTTTGGAAATAACGGGGAAGCGTTCAAAGCTGACGTGGCAGAAGAAGAGGCTTTAGTGGGAGTCTTATGTGGACAACTTAAAATGCTAAAATTAGCTACTTTTAATTAGTTAGATATAGCTCACGTTAAGTCTCAACTGCATTAAAAATCAAAATTTAACTTTTAAAGGTATTGACTATTCAGATTAAACCTCAATATATTCATAGCCTACATGCCCTGCTATTCTTTGTCCAATCATTTCTCATATAGATTCCCAAACTCCGGAAGGTTATGTAAAATGTTTTAAGCTAATTAAGTGTATAGTCGTAAATCCTAAACATTTTCTCATAATTTGTTATTGATGTTAGAAATTTATGAATACTTTACATACGAAAGAAAACTACATATTAGGTTCCATCTGCAATTTTCCTAATGTAATTAATGTGGAATATGTCTTCTATTCAATGTAATTTAGATTACTTATTCTACCTAACGTATCTAGAATTTGTTTTCTACCGTAATTCAAAGGGTATACGTTTTCTACGCTATGTCATCTAGAATACATTTTTTACTGTAATCTATAATGGATTTTCTACGTTAGGTAATTTAGAATACGTCTTCTACATCATGAAAATCTAGAAACCATATTCTTCCTTACCTAATATAGAAGTTGTTTTATGACTTACATTGTCGAAATATGGTAAACATCAAAACACAAAGTTATGAGGAGAGTAAACATCAAAACACAGTTACACAACAATACAACTTTGATGTTTATGGTCAGAAAGATCTACAATGAGAAGGAGGTAAAATGACAAGCAGAACTGAGCAAGAGAATTTATCTTCAACGAATATTATGAGCATAGGATCAAAGTGAAAAGAGATATTGAGACATGACAAATATTAGCATGCAAATTAACTTTTTTTGGTCAAAATGATCAAGGTAGAGTACACGTTTAGTGTAGGCTTCGAATTCTTCGTCAACCTCCGTTTGCTATAAAAGATTTTTAGATGAGAAAATTAGTCTATGATGGTAATAAAATTCAGAAGATGTATTTTTTTTTTATCATTAGTTATAATTGCGAGGATATTATCAGATTTCAATTTATAAAAGGCTTACATTAGCAAACTTTTATAACAATGGTTTAGATACACGAAGATATAAAATATTTATCCCACTTAGCTAAAATTCCCTTAAAAAATGGTCTTAGCTAAAAATAGAATGACTTTAGTTTGGTGGTAGACAATCTTTTTATTTTATTTTATTTTATTTTATTTTATTTTTGGTCACGGTGGTAGACAATCTAACCACACACTTTTGGACAGCCAAATGTATTTATTATCTTACATGTTGATTTGCAAAAAGTTTAAATAAAAGTGATTTAGCATTATAAGTGTTGAGGTAGCTTATCCAGTGAAAAGCAAAGTGGTTATTCTCAAAGAAAGTTTGATGTAGTCTCAGAACCCATCTACCCTTTCGGAATGAATATTTTAGTGTGAAATTATTAAGGGGCGGGGGTGAAAGCTTCGTCGACCGGAAGAGTTGTGTCATTTTTACTCTCGAGGGTTCTTATTTTTATCGGAAACAAAAAACAATCGGATATATGTACAAGACCTCCAAATTTCTCTAGGAGTTGATATTGTTTTAACTATGGATCCATTTGGTTTGAGCGGAGGTCTTGCTTTATTTTATTCTAAGAATTTTCCGGTTTCTGTCTTATGTACGACCGATTGTTTGATTGATATTGAAACGATAATAGATGGTAACCGTGTTTTTCTAACATTTGTTTACGGAGATCCAGTGATTGAATACCGAGAATACGTCTAGGAAAAAATGACCCGAATTGCCATTAGTAGACAGGGTGCGTGGTTTACTATTGGTGACTTCAATGAAATCTTGGGTAACCATGAAACATGTGGAGGGAGGAAAAGGTCAGAAAGAACCTTCCTCCCTTTTCGCGAAATGGTTCTCAATTGCGGGTTGACTGAATTTTGATATCAGGGTAATCCCATGTACTGGGTGGGAAAACGTAAAAACGGAATGGTCAAATGCAAGTTAGATAGAGCGATGGATAGCGAAGACTGGTATAATCTGTTTTCCCATACATACTTGGAGTATCTAAAGATGTGAGGCTCAAACCATAGATCGTTACTGGCAAACATCCAGAAGTTTCCCAAAAAAGTTGGGAGGTCTTTTATCTTTGGTAGACGGTGGATTGGCAAAAAAGGATTAAGGGAGACCATCTTGGAAGGATGGAGGGGGACCTCTACGGGACCCAAACCTATATCACATAGAATCCAGAATTGTCTCTGTGCTATATCAATCTGGAAAAAGATGCCAAGTCTAACACAGAGAAACTCATATAAGTGAAGGATCAAATTGATCAATGCCAACCGGATGAAAATACCGCGTATGAAACTATGAAAGAGCTGAAGACAAACCTTTGCAAGGCCTTTCTGGTGGAAGAAATTTTTTGGAAACAAAAAAAACAGAGTCAACTGGCTCAAAGAGGGAGATATGAACACAAGATCTTTCCATGCATCGACTAAACAAAGGAGAGCGCGGAATCAAATTCTAGGATTGCAGGACACGAGAGGATCTTGGGTAGACAACGAGGTTGGGGTCGAACGGGTGGCAGTGGATTACTTTAAGGAACTTTTTACATCCTCCAGAGTAAGTGATTTCGAGAGGGCTCTCTGTGATGTTCCCAAGAAAGTGACAGAAAGTATGAACAATACTCTCACTAAAAGCTTTTCAGAAGAAGTTAAAAAGCCTTTTCCTCCCTAAAATCTGGGAAAGCCCCGAGGCCTAATGAGATGACTGCTTTATTCTACCAACAATTATGGAATGTGGTGGGTAAAGGTCTCATGGATATGATGAACAAATGTTTTGAGACCGGCACCATAGAAGGGAAACTCAATGAGACAAACATCTGCCTCATCCCAAAAATTGATAGACTGAGATAAATGTCCGGGTTCAAACCTATCAGTCTATGTAACGTGGGATATAAGGTGATTTCAGAAGTCCTTAGCAGAAGGATGAAGAGATTTCTCCCAGAGCTGATTTCGGAGACACAATCGGCTTTTATGGCGGGTAGACTAATTACAAATAATATACTTATTGCACAAGAAAACTTCCATGCATTGCGGTCCAATCCGGCATGTAGAAAGAAATTTATGACAATCAAAACGGACATGAGTAAGGCATATGATAGGGTGAAATGAAATTTTCTACAGTCATTGATGCTAAAGATGAGCTTCCATCCTCGGTGGGTTATGTGGATTATGGGGTGTATAACAACGGTTAGGTATCGTGTCCTCCTGAATGGAGCACCTCGAGGCTATATTAAGCCAACGCGAGGGATTACACAAGGAGATCCGATGTCTCCCTACCTCTTCATCTTATGCACGGAAGCACTGATAGCACAACTTAAGGACGCATAATGGTACGATAGAATACAAGGGTTGCACATTTCATGAGCATGCCCTCCTGCTTCTCACCTGCTATTTGCAGACGATAGTTTGTTTTTCTGTCGTGCGACTGAGGCACAAGGTAAGGAGATTATTGAAATTATCCGCTCTTATGGCGAAGCAGCATGACAAAAGATCAATCTATCTATGTCCTCAATAATGTTTGGGAGTGAGGTCTTGGCCTAAGATAGACTTGCAATTAAATCAATTCTGGGAATCCATCAGGATGGCATAATGGGAACCTACCTAGGGTTCCCTGAGAAGATATATGGCTCCAAGATTCAAGTCTTTGCCTTTACCAAAGACCATCTCCAATGTAGGATTAACACGTGGTCTGCGAAATTCCTATCCAAAGGAGGGAAAGAGGTGATGATCAAATCAGTAGCCCAATCACTTCCGACCTATGTAATGTTGTGCTTTCTGCTACCCCAAGGCAATATGTACTAAGCTAAGTAGTGCTATTGCCAACTTCTAGTGGAGTTCTAAGGGGAAGTATAGTGGGATCCACTGCGTGGAATAAACTGTGCACTCAACTATCAGAAGGAGACCTTGGATTTAAAACTTTTGAGAAGTTTAATTTAGCCTTACTTGTGAAGCATTTGTGGAGGTTAATTCGATTCCCAAATTCTCTGGTGAGCAGAGTCTTGGGAAGGAAATATTACAAATATTGTAGTCCTTTGAAAGTCGAGAAATCTAATCGCCCTTATTATGGATGGAGGAGTATCATGACAGCTAAACCTCTCCTCCTCTCGGGTCTCCGAAGAACCATTGGATCCGGGATGGATACCGGGTGTTGAGTGAACCATGGATCTCGGACGTTCCGGCTAGACCACCAAAGGGTCTCAATGCTGAGAAAGATAATAATATATATGTTAATGCCTTGATTGATCCGAGCACGAAGTTGTGGAAGAGAGACCAGCTGCATACGCTCTTCACGCAGGATGATGTCGACCGAATCCTACAGTTACGACCAACAAAATCATTCTCCAGAGGCGGGTATAGCTGGTCCTTTACACGCTCAGGCAATTATACTGTTCGATCACGATATGGGCCACGAGAGATTTAGCTCGTCGTGCTTGTGAACCCCCTGTTCAGGGACCCACAATTTCTATCCTTATGGCACACGCATGGAAATTAAAAACTGCACGAAAACTCAAGCATTTTGTGTGGCAATGTCTATCTGGAAGTCTGGCAACTTGTCAAAGATTATTTTATAGACACCTCTTTGGAGAAAAGATGTCCTATTTGTGATACGGAGGAAGAATCTATTAACCATATATTGTTTGACTGCCCTCCAACGCGAAAAGTTTGGGCGCTAACGCCCATCCCTTCATCTCCGCTCTTATTCTCCTGGTCTTCACTTTATGAAAATTTCTCTTACCTATTTTGGGGAGCGAAGTCTATAGGGGCCCCTGAGGAGGCAGTACACATGTTCACGTGGATTCTGTGGTTTATTTAGAAAGCAAGGAATAGAGTATTTTATGAAAATATTTGAGACTCTGCTCCGAACATCTTGGATCATGCATCTCAGGAAGCCTCTCTTTGGAACGTAGTAAATGCTGCAACGGATGATGGCACGGTTGAAGTACAAGAGATTTTGGTCAGCTTGCCTAGGTCGATCCCCTTGGACCCAGGGCGGAAGGTCTGTCAGGTCAATGGATCTTGGAAGGAAGAAGCATATGTAAGTGGGTATGGTTGGGTGTTGATGGAAGGAAGAACGTGGCCAATGTCTAGGATACAAAAATGCTCAGGGTAATTTATCTCCCCTACACCCAGAGTTGGAGGCACTACATTGGACTATGGAGTGTATGATATCGTTATCCCAATTGGAGATCTCTTTTGCAACAGACTGTATGCAACTCATTTCGATGGTTTTTAATCTAGAGGAGTGGTCATCTTTTGCGGCGGAACTTGAAGACTTCAAAGCTTTTAGTTTGGTTTTCCTAGGGTTTAATATTTGCTATATTTCTCGTAATCAAAATGTATGTGCACACAATCTAGCCAAAAAAGGTAAGTCGTTAAATTCTTTTGTTACCATGTAAGTACCATGGTTGTACCGTTCCCCCAAGAAGGAAGTATTTTACCAGACACTTAATAAATGGGTTTTGACGAAAAGAAAAGACCGTAGTTTAGTGTTTGACTTTGAAAAAAGAATATGATTTCAGGTTGATAATATATCTTTACCATAATCCCAAATCTTGTTTGTCTTCTTAATCAGCCATGAAGTTTTATAACATGAATCCTATTGTATGCGAAGTTATGTCCCTATCTTGACTTGGGTTAATTGCATGTAAAGTGACAATAACACATATTAGATACAGAAACGTACTTGTATATTCAGTATTCTAACACCAGAATATAACAAGAAACATTACAAAATAACACCAGAATAAAAAACAGTTTCTATAGCAAAGATTTGGCTTTTTCCAGTTTCTTATTTAGCTTCATCCCTTTCTTATGAACCTTTTGAGTCTGCGTCGGTGGCTCCACAAGCAGCAACCGCGACATCACATACGCCAAAAGCTCTTCACGGTGAGAGAAGGTAAAATCCAAATGAGCATACTCGAACTCATTGTAAGATACATCAACCCCTGAATCTCTCATTATCCTGTAGTGTTTCATAACCATTGAAGGTCTAATCACTTTATCTTTCTTTCCTGCTACTAAATCCACCGGCACATCGATCAACCCGTAAAACTCTCCAAGATCAACCGGCTCAGGAGAACCGTAAACACCCATATTAGCTGAACTGCTACCATAGTCGAACATTGTGAACTTACCGGTATGCTTAATCTGGGCAAGATGCTGAGCCACGCGGAAGGATATAGCTGGCATATCGTTCATGTTATAGTGAGACATACCTATGACACCAACCCAGTTCGAGCTATCTCCGCCAAGTACCAATCCCATCAACGACTGGACCAATCCTCCAACAGCAGGATAGTTATGGAAATCTCGAGCTAACTTGTTGAAAAGCATTCTGAAGAATCTAGTGGGGATGTAGAAAGCCGGAACAATCTGAGATAGCAGCCGACTCGAGAAAAGGAATGCGTACTCCATTAACGTGAAACACAAGTTGGAGTCTTCATGAAACCCGGCAGGAGAAAGCAGGATAAGTCTCGAGAGTCTATGCGGTTTCTCTTCGATTCTACGGGTGATTACATACATCAAGACAGCAGCCCCGCCTAGACTGTGAGAGAGAACGCAAAGCTTATAAGGTTGCTCTTCATTTAGGACCTCTTCGGTATTAGGCTGGTAAAGTTCCAATTCCGAAGTTTTGATTTCGTGAATCTTCTCTATGATTGCCGGGATATCCTCCGTTGCATGCTCATTGATGGAGTAGTTCCAGAAACTGCATGTGTTAAGGATCCATCAACAAAGAATTGTAAGAAAATAAAATCCATAAAGAAGCAACCAGTTATATTCTATGCTACTCACTCTTTTGAGGATATGTTTTTGTTCACATGATCTCTTGAAACTAAACCGCGGAAGTTCCCTAGGTAAACATCGTATCCTGTCAACAAAAAGCGTAGTAACTAAGGTTTGTTACATAAAAGTGAGTTGAGTCATAAAGATTTTTCAACGCGGACCTTGGTCATAAGCAGCAAAAGCAGGAGATCCAACTACTCCATTCGACACCCATCTGAAAGATGAAAGTACAAATCAGAAACATAGTTTAAAAATATTTCCAAGTCTCGTTGATAAGGTAAACAAAAACTAACCCCATTGAAGAATCCAAAACACCATGCTGCAAGTAAACAGCTTTCCTCGCATCTCGTCTGCACATGACATGAGAAGGAATTAAACAATTACATATTGGGGGAAGTTTAATGAACCATGATATAGAAGATATATATATATATATATACCTTGGTATTCTTTCTAGGAGAAGAACATATCCATCAGATGTAACAACACGAATAGCTTCATACGGATACCTATCAAGATTATCACATAAGCGTAAATCAAAAAGTCACATAGTTGGGTCACAGAAGTAGAGAAAACAAATTTTATGCAAGAAGCATCTTTTTTACCCCAGCTCTGTTATAACATCTTGACAAGTCCGAGTATCTGAATTGTATAAGCTCATTGTGGTTCTTTCTGTCGGAGATGAATCGTTATTTCCTAGAGTGGTAGTCTGCACGGTTTCAACTTCTAAACTATCGCCATAGTTTACTTTAGGGTAGTGACTGTGATTGGAGGAAGAGAACCATGACAGAACTATTCCAAAAACTTCTGATGGAGAAAGAAGAAGATGTGCTGCCTTGTGGAAAAAGTCGAATATTGTTTCAATAAAGATCTCGATACCGAGCTGAAGATCCTGCAAAAACAGAACACATGAATGTGTGAGAAAAAAAGTTCATTAGAACGCGAAAAGAACTCGAATGTTTGTCCATACAAACCTCAATGACTCCACGTCGCTTATCAGTAGTTCGGTTTGGGACATCATGCTCTTTCCCTGAGATAGCTTTGCTAAAATAAGGTCTAGACGGATGTTGGTACCTTCCAGGGCTCATAGGTGATATTCTTGAATTTAGTCGTAGAAGATATAACGGTACCCATACAAGGATCCGAGCCGGTAGTAAAACCCACCACACTATGAGTGTTATCCACTCTGTCCAGTGGCTTTCGTAATTTGTAGGACGACTAGCCCAAGAGCGGAGTGAGCTTTGAGATAACGGTGATGGAGGTGTGGACATGCCATCATTATCTTCCTCAGAGGAATACTCCAAGCTTGAAGTATCAGAATCCACAGAGAGCTCGTGAATGAAGTGGTTGAAAGAAGAGACTCCACTGCAAAGCAAAAGATATAGAAAAGAGTCACATAAACGCTACATTACCGTTAGCCAAAGAGAAGTATTAGAAGAGTTCAAGAGGTTTTTTAACTTGTGCATCCAGCGTGGTAAGCGAGGTCCACGGAATGTAGGCCTTAGCTCCCATCCATGAAGACCTTCAAGAACATTGGCCTTTCCAGGTAAAAGGGTCAATAGAAGTGCAGAAACTCCATTTATGAATCTTGCAGTGTTGTTCAAAGACTCATAAGTCAAAGTTTTCACTGACCTGCACTAACACAAAAAAAAGAACCAAAAAAATCATTAGCTAACTTAAGCTTGTTTTAGCTAAACATTAGCATCCTATAAGCACCAGAAGTAGCAAACGGACAATCACTGTGATTATTACAGAACAGAGTTAATAGAACCAGATGAGTAACTATTAACCTCTAAATCTCACGAATATGGAAGATGTAGACTTTAACTCCACTATAAAACAAATGGCTCAACAATGGAATCATAAGTAATCAAAATGAAATCAAATCTATCTCAGATTGATCGAAACAAGGAAAATAACAATACATTTGAAAACTATTTCAGATTTAGAGATCACACTAAAATACTAAACTTTCAACTAAAAATCAAATCAGAAATGGTCGGAGAGAGAGAGAGGCTCACTCTTTTGTAACAGCGAGAGCATTATCGACGATCCTCTGCATGATACTTTTTGAACCCAATACAGAAAAAATTCAACCTTTCTTGTCGTTACTAAGAAAATTTCCCAGGAATACAAAAGGGAAAATTGAAATCCGCTTCGCAAAAGATACAGTAGAAAAATGAAGAAACCTAGAAAAACCCGAAACCAAAAAGCCGTAATAATATAAAAATTGACAAGTCTGTGGTGTGGATTGAGTCAAAGTAAAAGTAAGGGGACGTCGGCGATTCTTGCCGTCCACAGGAAGGTCGGTTAAAACGTTATTTAGAGAGACGAGACACAGAGAAGACACGTGGGAGCGTATTAGTGGATGATTCAGAATGTGTCATCTACTGGATTTTGCATGCGGATATGGGGACATGACACGTAAGTCTCTAGTGGCGGAGAAGCTGATCCCATTTCTTCTTTTGTTTTTTTCCCGGACACTTTTGTTATTATTATCTAATAATAATAATTATATAAAAGTACTTATCTTTGGCTTTTTAGGCTATACACGTCAACCATTAGAACTACACCCACAAACTGCCACATCAGCAAACTATCTTCGGATCTCCTCGTTCTCAGCTGCCACAAAATCGATTCTTCTCCTCTGAAATAAAACTTTGTAACGTCGAACCTCTTCGTCTCCTACTATAACGCCTTTAATTAGTGTATCCTAGCTCCTCCTACTTCTCTATTCTCTCCTCAAATCTGTAAATACATTAAAAACGATCAATTCTCTCTGTTCGGCCGCAGAACCGAGAGATTGCGAGGATGCAGGAATAAAAAGTATTACGAGGATTATGAATTCTCTATCGCGATTCGGGGGTCTTCACAGATCTTTCACGGAGGAAGTAGAGTTTCTTCTTCATCTTCATCTCTTCTGATTTCTCATCGCTAACTTTTCATCTCGACGGCAACGCACTTTCCGACCAATTTGCTGGATTCTCAGACGACGGGTTCTGCTCCTACCTATTTGAGATCTTTTTCACTTTCTTGGAACACACATCTGGACTTGAGTTTGAGTTTGAGTTTGATGAGAAATCAAGAGAAGAGAGAAGCAGATGCTTGAATGAGAAGAACAATAGGTGTTGACATAATTTGCACCCTAATGGCTTTAACATATCCTCGTCTATCTTTGTTTTCTGACTTTGGTTCATTCCTTTGTTGATAGATGGAGATTTTGGCCCCTGATGATATTGAGGAGAAGCATAGGAAAACGATTGACAAATGAGATCACATGATGAAGGTTATGATTGATTAGTCTTTGAAATTCATTTTGTAGATGCCTGTTTTTATAAGATAACCAAAACTTTTGATTTATGTGTTTAAGTGTCAATATCTCATCAATCATCCACTCAATCTCTATTATTTCCTTGAAATTTTGTTAATCTCTGTTATTTTGTAGGTTGCCGATATGGAAAAGAGTTAAACATTGACATCTTTGTTGCAGCCAAGTGACAACTTCAGTTCCATAAAGTTTTTCATTTGAATTTGTTGCTCTACAATGACACTGCACTCGAAACTTTATATATATGTAAGGAAGAAAACATCAAACTTATAATTTTAAAAAAAAATTCTATTTAGCCATTTTAAACTTACAAATCTAACGTCGGGTTTTTGTTGTTTGAATTCTTCTCTGGAAACAACAAATCATACTTTTATATTTCGTTGTATCAATGTACATATCCAATGGAATCCGCATAATAAGTGTGTATGCTTACTGGATATGGCGATTCAGCCAACCTCTGTATCTAAATTCAAGTTCTTGAGGAATGTCATGATGTGTCAATGTGACAAACGACTCGATCCCTAAGAATGACTTCACTAAGTTTGTTTTATCTTCGTCTTCAGAACTTTTGCTAAAACAATGTTCTTACCTCTTTCGTGATTGGCACTGATCATTTTGTTGTAATGATCAATAGCGTCCATGTTTACATCTTCATATTTTCTCTCTATTACGGATTGTGAAAAAGACCGAAACAAAATCAGACAAGAAAGATTGAAAAAAGAACAAGATTCTCACTTTGAAGAATCCGAGCCCATCATAAGCAAATTTATAGTCATTAACTCCAAGTCTCCAAGTTCTTCCATCAAATTCAAATATTCCTATCAAAGTTAAGTAAATCACAAATTTTTTCCTTTCTAAGCACTTATTTTAGAGATTTGTATCGAAAAATAGATTGATATTCGATAGATTTACAGTCAATTGTCAGATATCGATGATAACGATCAACAACCACTTTCCCATGGCTTTCATCCGGGATATTTCTACACAATGAATCAATATATCAAGAAAGGCACATCGAGATAGTTTCTTGTGGTGACTTGAGTAACAAGGAAGGAATACAACACCCAAAAATGTTTGAAACTTTTTTAAAAAAAAGCTTAGATCACAATAATTCACCAAGCGGTTCATGAGAGATCTGACCAGGGAGGATGCTTGTGGAAATGTCTCAATTGCTTAGTGTTTTGCCATCACTTAAGTAAGCTCCTTCATACTGAATATATCGTAAAAGGAAACAAACCTAATTTCAATAACTACTGTAAAACACGTTAAAACAAGATATAGGCCTGATTGGTAAGGACTGTGACTGTTGGCTGTTGCTGTAGACTTTTAAGACTTTTGGCTGTAAAGAATTTTGGCCGTAGAGAATTTGACTGTTACTTTTAATTGTGATAAAAGTCTGATTGTTAACTAAAATTGTAGAATTATAACTGTTAATTTAAATTACATTTTCTTTTAAATTAAAGTATAAATTATGTCGAATTTGAATTTAAACCGTAATATATTATGTTACATGTTTAAAAAAAATTATTGTTAACTTGTAACATTTTGTAATTTAATTAGATAAGTAATAAGAATCTCGTTTACAAAAATATTATGCTAGTATAATACCAAAAAATATTTCATATAAATGTTTTCACGATATATTACAAATTATTGTATGATAAACATACGTCTGATTATCTTTTTGATTAAGGACGGAAAACAATAGTTACTTTTTTACGTAAAAGATTATTTAGGTAAAAACATATAATTTAGATAAATCTTCTAAAAATAATTGTATTATATTAGTTTATAGATTTAATTATTTCCTATATTTAAATTATTTATAGAATAATTGAAATATNGTTATAGAATTAATTGAAATATTTCAAATCTTTACCACGTGAGTTTTTAATTAAATAACTTAAAAGTATTATTTCTTTGTTGACAAAAAAAAAACTTAAAAGAAACTAATTACAAAGTTTTGATAGGATTAGTTTAACTAAAAATTAGAAAATATACAAAAAATATTCTATAGCCATTTAAAAAGTTTGATTAAGGGGACTTTAAAATTTTGTACGTTAAAAGTGGTGAGAGAAAAAATTGGGCTGTTTTGGCTGTAGAGG
This sequence comes from Anastatica hierochuntica, assembly GCA_900406275.1. Classification (NCBI taxonomy): domain Eukaryota; kingdom Viridiplantae; phylum Streptophyta; class Magnoliopsida; order Brassicales; family Brassicaceae; genus Anastatica; species Anastatica hierochuntica. The sequence continues at coordinate 13,737 of OVAN01003319.1, forward strand.
AAAAAAAGGAAAGTAAATTATGATTGGCAAATTTTTAATTGTAAAACTTTTAAAGTAATTAAAATCTTTACAGTTAGAATGCCAATCACCCCTACAGTTCATATGTGAAAGCGGCTTACAAAATTTGACAAGGAGGTTTGCCATCAACTTTTTTTCATTCTCATATTTTAGTCATCAAAAGTGGAGTATATGATTATTTGTCCTTTTAATCGTCATCTAACAATTTGCTGAAAAACAAAATGGTTTAGTACGTTAAATGAGATAGAGAAAATAATCGGTCTAAACAAAAAGTCTAAGATGCATTATAAAATAAACGAATTAAAATGGATTAAACTGGGAGGAAATATAATTTAAGAAAATTTTGCATCGGTTTACCAAAAAAACAAATATTGCATTAAAGCATAAAGTATTAGGAAAAGAAAAACCCATGCAACCTCTCCGAAGAGATAAGAGAAGTGAAAAATACAATACTTATAAAAAAAACTGTTTTGTAGATTTTTTGTTCCAATTACAAATTTTAATGTGAACGATAAAAACTTTGATGCATCACATTTTCTATTAGTGCAACAAGTCGTACAAAATAACAACTACCATAACACATAAAACAATATTATGAAGTCGATTTGTTTTCTTTAACGCACAAAGAAATAACATTTTAAAAAAAATAAAACATCAAACTTATACCACAAATAAATAAGAAATAAAAGATTAAGTTTTTACAATTTTTAAAAAGAGAGAGCAAAAGATGAATTTCAATCCAACAATATAAAAGAAACTTAATACAAAAAAATAAAGATGTTGAATTTACTAAAACTTAAAATTTTCCCCCATATTCATAGTAAAAAAATTTTCCTGCAAATAAGGAACTCTCAGATTTACCAAATGAAATTTAAGGTGTAGAACGTGGTAAATGTCAAATCAACTCAAGTTACTAATTTTTATTTCTCTTATGCATGCTTTCGAAGTATATTATGGGTTTCAAGCCGAGAAAAAAAGTCAAAAAAAAATCATTAACTCAGGGTAACAAAGTAAAAGTTAACATTAAAAAGCATTGCAAAAACTATTACATGATTATTTTCTTCCTCTCATCAATGAAAATGCTAGATAAACTGTTGGAAAATGAAACTTTAGATGTCACGGTAAATCAAAGAAGTATTCAAGTATCTAACATGAACTACAAATATACCCTAATTGCTTAATATATTCTTCACCAAACATATTGGATTTTAACATCATTTGTAATAATCACCACTCTCACAAAATATATGACACGAAATACAAATAAAATATATATCACATCTGTAGCTCAAATCTACCCAAACATTGCAATAATATTTATGAGAAATGTTATATCGTAAATTAGTCAAAATAGTGATCAACACCATCGACTAATAATGTAGAAAACAAATTATATTGTTAGATGTCCAATATGTGAAAACGGAACAAAATAAAAGATTTAAGATGCTATCAAATAAAGAAACCTTCAAATAAAAATCTATACAAAAAAGAAGCTCCAAACAAAAAAAAAAAGAAAGTAAAAGAAAGTATAAAAAATCAGCCAAAACTATTTAATACAACTAAATTTTACCAAAATCCGCGCGTAGCGCGAGAGTAATCCTAGTCTAACTAATAAAAAGTTGCTAATTGTGGCTTTAGAAGGGTGTCACATCAACATTTCTAGAGGATCTCAATATCATGACATGTCAGCTCTCTCTCTACCATTTAAAAACCCTTCGTAATAATGTCCCCTACACATAAAGAATTAAAGAAGGCCCAATATCAATTGGTAAATGCAAAGCCCAAGTGATTTGATATAACCTCCTCAACAATAGCCACTTCATCTTCCTCCGATGTAACCTAATCTCCCGTAAAATCCGGCGACTCCATGACTTCATTCATTCTCCCATTCGTTTTTCTTCACTGTAACCTATTCATCTATCGAACCAGAGAGAGCACATAAATTCCACGGCTAATCTCTCCCCTAAGCGTGTTAAATAACTTCATCGCATTCACTACAGCTACTCGACCAAACCCTCAAACACAATCATGAGTTTGATTGTATATGTTACTTATGAACTCGCGGTATGACATCGGTTTCGATATTCAATTCGGAAAACATGGAGGTAAGCTCGATAAAGCTCCGATACCAAATCCGGATACCTCTAGGACTCGGAGTTGGATCATGATCAGTTTTATCGAATGTGAATGATTCTTAAAGCGAGCTGTAAACATAGCCGAAGGAATGGAGAGGGATGCAATACTGAGAGAGCACGAAAAAGTAAGTGTTAGCAGGGTCGTCGAGGAAGGCGGTGGCGAGGAGACGTCGCGTGGCGGAGATGAGAGTCGGAGAGGCTCGTGCTGTGCGTTTAGCGTTTGCGATGAAGGCATTCTAGAACACAGAGCCTTTCCCAGGTCTTGTGATGCTGACGAATGGATTTGCGTGGACATAGACATTGTAGAGCGATTGGGAATGGCCAGAGAAGAATCGATCCCAGATTGGCGCGAAATGGAGGTCGGAGTTCGTGAGGAAGAGAAAAGCAATCTTGATTTTAGAGTTACGGTTTCTGAATGAGAGATATGAGAGAGAGGTTGAGTCAGCGGCGGCGAGGAATAAGCTTTGGTCGGCGATCTCATCGGAGATTGGGATGAGAGATTCGCTGGGAAGAGAAGGGAATACATGTGGAGCGACGAAGAAGAAGACGATTGGTAAACACAGAAGAAGAGAGAAGGAGAGAACAAACTGCTTTAAGTACATTTTTGGAAACCCTACAAAAAAAATTGAGCTCTTTCGATCTATCGGAATGTACGTGGATCCTCCATGAATCGACGGATTTTGAATTGATGGGTTTTCAAAATTCGATGAAATTAGGGATTTCCCACCATTCGAGCTTCCTCAGATTTGAGCGAGACGAATTGAAGAAACACAAGATTCTCATAAGGAAGATGAGCTTATGAGAATTGAGAAATGTTATTTTCAGATTTCGAAGGTATCAGAAAACAAAAAATCAAAAAGATCTCTCACAGTCAGGGATGAAGATGATTTTGAAGATGACGAGAGAGAGAGATTGGCCTTCTTCTTATTCTCTGTGTCGTTATCAATCGACGGGAGAAAATGAACAACAAGACAAAAGGGTATTTGTGTCAAAATTACAGACCCACAAGCGTTACTCCCTGACGTCGTCAACTCATACAACTAGACCTGGGCAATTTTTAACGAACCGAACCGGCTTAAACCGAGCCTTTAGGTTTTCGGTTTATCTTTGGTTATTAGTTCAAAATTGTACGACAATATTTCAAAATGGTTTTGGTTAAGTGCGAGAATTTTAGTAGTATGGTCGGGTATTTCGGTTTTTAGGGAAAATTTTAGTACTGTTGTTAGAAAAAACCGTGCGTAGCGCGGTCATCCCCTTGTCTAACTAATTAAAAGCACAAGATTGAGAAATTTCAGCCTATCCACATCGGATTATTTGGTGAGCCCCTCCTTTTGCCACCTCAGCTTCAAACACCACGTTGTTTTATTCTTAAACTCTCTGCTGTTCTTGCTTCCGCCATTAACACTACGTGCTGTTCTCTGAGTATTTGTTTTAAGCACTCCCAAAACCACACTCAGTCCCTATTTCCACATCGATGGGTCGGCCAACAAAATAACCCTAATTTCTCAAGCCCATTAAGGCCATCACCTTCGCAGCCCATTGAGGGCCACCATCTTCAACCTAGCTGCCACTGTCGCCAGAGTTTTCTCCCGCTTCAGAATCACCATCACCAGCCGTTACACCGCCTCCTGCCCTCGCCTTAATGTCCCCTTCTTCAATTCCTCTTCATCAATACACCTCTTCCAATCAATTTCCCAATTATGACGAACCCTTCCAACTCCTCTTCCCAGAAACGCCTCCTCTCCAAACGCACCTATATATACAGTAATCTTCATCGACAGTCGACTCCACCACTGAAATTGGAAGCTGTAGCACACCCTGTGAAACCTTATACGCATGTCATGGCCAACCTCTCGGAGTCCAGAAACCTTGCTCTTCTCGACAATATCGCCGGTGTTTTTTGCAACGACGAGGTGGCTATACGTGTCGTCCACTCCTGGGAGGCACAGAATTACAAGAAGGGGAATATCCTGATGGGCCTGGAGATGCTGCTCGTCGATTCACAGGTATGAATCTCAAGTGTAAATCAATTGATAACTTGCTGCTTTTAGTTGTTGGAACCTCATCGGAAAATGACATAGTCTACGCCAATATTATCTATTGCAGTCAGCTTCTGTCCAAGGATTTATACCGGCAACAAGGCTTCCTGGATTCATCAATAGGATCGAGGTGGGTAAAGTATATATCATCCGCCGGTTCATGAAGAAGCCATCAAGAGACCGATTCAAAGTTACAGCCAACAAACACACCGTGATATTCACGGACCAAACCTCAGTGGTTGAAGCTCCCGATGTTGAGCAACTTATCCCGAGGCAGAAGTTTAGGATCCGATTATTTGAAGATTTATCCACCAATGTCGACACGGACATTGACCTATTCGGTAAGAACATGTATTAACGTTTCCTAGCTAATGGGTTCAATATGAGACACACTTACAAACATCTATTTCGCAGATGTCGTTGGCCTTGTCGTTCTCATCACCGGTGTTACTGGCAGCGGTGAACCAGGAAACCCAAAGGGTTGTGTCACCGTTCACCTCCGTTTGAAAGAGTAAGTTGAATCCCCTTATGTTGTAGATTATTAGTTGCCTCCCTGTGAACACCTTTATAGTCCAAATGAATGAACCAATGCTCAACCTCACTGCTCTGAACCTCATTGCAATCAAACTGTTAAGATATTTAGTGTAGAGAAAATGTTTACATACACATATATATGTTGCTACCTGATGATTCTTGCATTTAATATAATCATAATGTCAACATCTTAACTTGGATTCTCTGTTAGGAGGAGATGTAATCAGGTGATAATTAGAACAAATATAAGTGAATCATATCTTTTAATTACCCGAAGTAATGACCACTCGGACATAGGATAAGAGTGATAGATCCAAAGTCAGAATGTATATATATATATTCTGCTCACCATTATTAGTTGCCTCCCTGTGAACACCTTTTTAGTCCAAATGAATGAACCAATGCTCAACCTCACTGCTCTGAACCTCACTGCAATCAAACTGTTAAGATATTTAGTGTAAAGAAAATGTTTACATACACATATATATGTTGCTACCTGATGATTCTTGCATTTAATATAGTCATAATGTCAACATCTTAACTTGGATTCTCTGTTAGGAGGAGATGTAATCAGGTGATAATTAGAACAGATATAAGTGAATCATATCTTTTAATTACCAGAAGTAATGACCACTCGGACATAGGATAAGAGTGATAGATCCAAAGTCAGACTGTATATATATAGATTCTGCTCACCTACTGCCATATTATTGTTTGAACTTGAAATTGTTTGCAGTCTATTCTTCATAATACTGCTAATTACTCTGATCCGTTTCATTCACCAACTGTTATTAGAGTGAGGAAGATGGTAACATTGTCATATTGTCACAAAGCTTACCAGTTTCTCACACCAATGCTTGCAGCGGAGAAACGATGCGTGCATACCTATGGGCCAATGTGGCTGCTCAGGTCCGCCAGCGATGGGAGGAGTCCACGACCACTCCCACAATCATGCTGCTCACAGCAGTGAACTCAAAAACCCTCGGAGGTAGACAAATACAAACATTGATACATTAAATACCAATCGAGAAATATGTATACATACTGCCTAACTAACATGTGCTGTTGCAGGTGTTGTAAGTATGAAAACAACAGCTGCAAGTCGTGTCTTCTTTGACACTGATGTGGAGGAGACGAAAGACTTTTTCGCGTGGTAAGCACACACCACATACAACATATTTTAAACACACTTAGCAACATTCCTCTCACTGGCCTAACATGAATATAGGGTTCAGAAAGGCTGCCCAAGAATGCCTATAGTGACAACTTCCTCCACTGCTGTGACGAAGATCGAGACAGCCACAATCAATGATCTCCATCAATTCCTACAAACAGCAGATCCTGAGGTAAAGTCAAAAGAATAACAAGTTTGTGGTAATATAATAGCTTCTTCTGGAAAACAGAGATGAATCTCATGCTTTCTTCTCATTTTGTTGTGTTCAGAAATTTGTCAAAGCTGGTTTCTATGTCCATGCGACAATTGTCAGTGTCCCGGACATACAAAAGTGGAACTATATCTCCTGCAGTACATGTAACTCACAACTAGGAAAGACTGGGACATCACTTTACTGCGCCAAATGCGACAAAACAAATAACATCGGCTTAACCAAGTAAGACCTTCCAGCAAGTTTAAACTGACTGCCCAAAATCCGATCACTTGAAAACGCTGTCTCTGTTTTCAGGTTTAGGTTCGAGATCAATGTTCAAGAAAAAGCTGGAGATGCAGCCACATTTGTAATCTTCGACACCGAAGGGACCCAGATTCTTGGGAAGACAGCCACATATCTACTCCAAGCTGAAGAAGACGCTAAAAAAAGTGAGAAAGTACCTGTAATTCTCCAAACAATTGTAGGCAGCGCATGGCAATTCCAGATCCAAATAACCAAGTACAACCTGACCGCCTCAAGGCAGACCTTCACCGTCACAACCATGAACGAGGAGAGCCACATCAATGTCGAGGAAAAGGATGAAGCGGAGGCTGAAAATGTCGACGTTGAGAACAAGCGAGCAGGGAAAAAACCAAAGCTAGGTGCATAACACACTCTGCTCCATGATATACACTCCACAGTCCACTCCACCTACTGCTCCTATACCATCTGCGCACACTTCTCTTTTTAATGTTTATGTCTTTTATAACTTAGTAATTTTCCCATGTTTCATTGCTGCTAAATGCTATTCCTAAGCAGCTATATGTATTTCCAATCTCTGGTTTAATACAACGTAACTGTCTGCTTTAATTCATGTCTCCCTTTGCCAAACTTTGTTAGTTGAATTTTTGAAGCTAAATGCTAAGCAAGGCACTTATTGCTTTTATAGGACCTTAGAAAGTTTTAGCAGTAGACTTAAAATAAATTCCCCACCACAAATCTTCAAGTACTAGAGAAAGGAAATGAAAATCCTACCGCCATAAGCTGTGTTAAAATAACCTAATATATTAATCTATATACTTGGAGGCTGGAGTAATATATTCAATATCTAACTAATAACAACCTAATACTAAATGATATTTATTCACTTTCCAATTCTAACAGATCTGGAAAACAATAAAGGCAACACCATTAATTTTCCAAAGCTAAATTAAACGCACCAAAACGTCTGTCTTTATCATATTAATAATTCAATATTGTACAAATAAAAAGAAGCAAACTTCTCTGTATATACATCAACTTAAACGCCGACGTCAAACACACTATAAGAGAAGGTCAACGAACAAAGAAAGGAACAACACAGTACTACTATCGTGACACGTCAACAACCCAGGTGAATAATTAATGTATAGTCATCCATGACACATGAAAAATCATATACGATATAGGCTCTGTCATTTTAGATTAGATCTAAAGATTTTGGCTTGGGTTTGGTCAAAAGGTCCTCGGTTTTAAATATTTATCCATGATTCTCCTAACAAAGATTTGTAAAGCTGCATTACTCAAATAGATTCATACCACTTAACGATTTCTGTTAAACTTTTGCAAATTTTATAAGATCAATTGAAAAAATAATTTTACATTTCATATCTCCTCTGAATATTCAATTTATAAACCAAAAATCATGTGTCAGGTGAATTATGTTTACGAAGAAACCAACCTCCTTCAGAGTAAATGATATTGTCGGGTACGAAGAAAGACCACTAATTGTGCGATTAATTCGTTTCTGGCAAAAGAACGACCAATGGAACGAGAATCGCCCAAAAGGAGCGACTTTACTTCTACTGAACTTGAAGGTCCACAAATCCAACTAACTTCGTAATATGTTTACTTGCGTAGAATGACTAACGATAAACCATTGTTTAAAATGCAGGGGAAAAGGCTTCAAAGCACAATGCGGGAAGACTTATATGAGCTAGATAAAGAACATTTAGTTGAAGGAAGAATCTACTACCTAAGCAAATTTGCTTACACAAATAATAATCAAAGCTACAGACTCACCGCCGCCAAATTTGTCATTCGCTTCACAAAAATGACAACTATCCAGCATGCAAATGTGTCTCAACACATACTGAGAGTGGAAAAGTTATGGATCCACAACTATAGTAAACTACTACAGCACGCAAACACCAACTCAATACTTCCAGGTACACTTAACTAATATGCATGTTATTCACACCACAAAGGCGTCTGCGAATACTTTTGCAATTGCTAGGTTTCTCAATAATCCAAACGTAATGTAGATGTTGTAGGTGAGATATTGTTCATGCAGGATGCCAAATCAAAGGATCCCAACGGGAGTATCGAAAAATAATACTGCATCTAAAATACAATGGTAACAAATACAACACCTATTTAGATGCTAAGAATTAATCAATAAAAGAAACACTAAAACTCAATACTATTGGCAGGGGCGAAATTGTCCGCCTTTTAATGTGGGGTGGACAAGCTGCACTTTTCCGCCTATACCAACACATAGAAGATAGGCGCTACAAAGTAATGGTAGCTACAAGTCTTAACATTAATCTTTGCGAAGGTATACATAAAGACTTAGGAACAAGGGAAACATTTTCTTATTTATGAGTACTAATTTCTTGAACCCTCCATGCATGCAGGTCATCTAAATCTTTATGCAACACAAGGAACAAATTTCTACTTTGACGCTAATCTGAAGGCAATCAAAAAGTACATCACACAAAGGATGAGGAGCCCTACTAGAGCGCATAGACTTACAATAGCCCACCAAGAGATGTGATGAGTAACTCATTTGGTCCGGCTTCCCGATTTAGCCATGACCGATAATTTATAAACCAAAATGTGGTCTTCATTGTTCGTATTTTGCAACTACTCCAGTTTTGTTTTTCTTCATATGAACCACAACAAAAACCTCCTATTCCGTTACTGACTCTATGATTACTTTGCCTAATTTGGCAGTAGACGTTATTCTACTAACAGACTATGATTGATTATAAATTTAAACACTATGAAAGCCTGTATTGGTATGTCGTCGAGTTTATGTAAAAAAGTCTTAAGAAAAAAATTAAAAAAATTAATAATAATAATAATGTCATTAATATTTTTAGTGTTTAAAAACCTTAACTAACAGACAAGGTAAATAGACATTTCACTAAAAGTAACAGCCCACAATCACACATTAATTCCCAATCAATCATTAAGTTAACTTTGACCAAACAAATTCAAACGTAAAACACATACGTTTCATAATTAATTTCCAAGAAAAAAACAATAACAATATACAACCAGTAATTATTAGCCCCATATAAATCAAATTACGAAGGGAAAAACAACACAGTACACCATATACTTCTTCTCAAACATATTCTTACAAACCGTATTCGTAGACAAATGAATACACCGGAGAGGAACAAACACATCCACACGGAGACGAGAACAGCCACAGTAAACATATGGCGAGTACGACTGGCCATAAAAGAAGCCGGGCTTCCTCGCTTCCACAAACTTCAACAGGTAATCACTAATCTCCATCAACTCTTCTTATATCACAATCATAACTTGCAAAAACCAAAACATGAAAACAAGGAGGTTGAGTTATATAATCAAAAATAAATGAAAAATCACCTAAAAATACAGTTGATTAGGAAGCAAACCCATTACATGGAGCTTCCATGGTTCTCACCTTTACATTTTCTTAAAAAGATTTAGTTGTTGTCTCTCGAAACAGAGTTCCAAGGGTAAAAAAACAAAAAATACGCTGTGCTCGACAAGAAACAATGTATCTTCTAATTAACCCTTCTCATGTTCTTCCCTCAACTCAACTTTTGGGTTTTAAACAAAACCTAAGAAAACCAAAAAAAAACAACAGATGTTGATATGAGAGCTAGGCTTTTGCTCTCTTACGTGCCACACACGTTGTTCACCTCTATTTTTGGGCATGCCCATGTTAAAAACATTACACACAACACTCTTTCAAAGTCCACACCAATTTTGTATTGTTGCACAAAGTTAATACAACACAAGATGGATACTAATAAATTTAAAATAAAATTCGGCCCAAGCCCAACGAAACAAATACATAAGAAGAAGAAAAAGTATCTCCTTCCAAACATTAATATTTCAAAACATTAATGCAATAGATTTCCCTAATGTTTTTAAATTACTTAGATATACCTCAACCTCGACTAACATATAATTTACCAAAATGCTTAACCTCTGGGTAGCAAATAAGAAAAACAAAACTAAAATATAAGATGTAAATGCAATACATGTTAAAATAGCCATTACACTAACTAATTACACATGTATTACGCAAATATCGTCTCATTTGGTATCATGCTATAATTCATATTAAAACAAAAAATATGTGTTCAGTTAACAATAAACAAATGACGTTCTTCCTCTTTCAACAGATTTTAATCTACTATTGTATTCATAATTTTATATACTTAAATATCAAATTTGGTTTCAAAACATATTGTACATGTTTATAATCAATGTAAAGTAAATAATATAACCAAAGTCCGTGCGTAGCGCGGCAGTTTCCCCTAGAAATGCAAAGCCACATCAACTACAAATTAAAACCACCCAAATAACCGAGTAATAATAAACTATTTAATTAACTAATTTTAAAAAAATCACAACTCACTCTTACAAGAACAGCTGTCCAACTCCTTAAAATGTTAACACAAAGAAGACCATACAAATTATTAAAAACACATCAATTTTATAAAAACCAGAGGGGAAGAACAAAGAGATATATAATTAACTATGTAATTTAAATAAACCAAATATACAATTAAAAAAGGCTCAACAACTCAAACTATTGCACACCAATTCAAAGTTACTTATACTTGCAGGTTTACCAAGTGAGAAGGGAGAACGTCTCTTACCTATGCACACATACTATCATTGTAAGTTCATTCACACCTATTTATGGGAAAAAATTATAACAACAAATTAAACAATTAAATTTCTCAAATATTATATAGGTGGTTGTGATGCATGCTCAAAATATGGTACGCACAACTCTATACATCTTAATTCCCATTTTAAATTAAGCACACAGTGACCAACATTTTCTAAAACAATATAATTGTATTTGCAGTAATAAAAGAGAAAGCACGCTCTCGAAGGAAAAAAATTATTGCCCAAAAAACTATCTATCCGTCTTACAAATACGTGGAAAACTCGGCATGGTAGACGAGAAAATAAGAAAGCATGCACAGAATCCACGTCTGACACACAGAGTCTGCCACATAAACCCTTACCCTAGGGTACAGTGAGAACAAGACCAAAAGGTGAATAAATAAACATGTTTAATCATTAAAACGAATTTCAAAATAAAGTAGATGTACTCCCACAACTCACACCATATTATCTTCTTGCGCAGGAACTTCTGAGGGAAACAGTACAAAGAATGCACTGCCCAGTGTATCTTTCTTCGACTGTAAGTTTCCTTCTCTATACCAAACTATTACAACCACATAATGGAATACATTTGTATAATATAACAAGTAATTAGTTTTAAACATCAGCTAAAACAAGTAAATGTTATATCTAATATGGTAAATACTCTACACATATTTCAACAACACATATCTTATTAAATTAATAATTCACATTTACACTTTTAACAATTGCAGGTGGATGCGATCGCTGCTCAGAGATTGGTAAATACAACATTTAAAGAATCCTTTTTAAAAATCAAACACTTGAAGAATAAATTAAAACTCAACAAAAGAAAATATTAATAATCGAGATTTGCTCCATTATTGCAGTTCGTCAGAAAAATTCAAGGACGTTAAGACGAGCAATTATACTATCGAATAGGGCGTCGAAACGGCTAAAAGGTATTTAAAAATTACAACCAACTTAAACTATTAAATTTAATGGCCCACCCAAAAGAATAACATACTAACTTTTTAATTTGACAAAAGGGGAAGCGTCAACTAGCCAACAACCTCTCTCTAGAGCCGAGAAGAAACATGCGAAAGGTACAACAACTCCTCACGCAATGTTCAAGTTACAAATTCAAATTCATACTAACGCCAACAAAATCTAACATTTAATATTAAATATAACAGAACAAATGGAAAAGGAGAATCCAATTGTCCAATGTAACTACTGTAACGCATCAGTTTGGTATTCTGAAAGAACAGGAGAAGATAGTAGAGCAGGAACGCCACTATTCACAATATGTTGTCAACAAGGCCGTGTGAAACTTCCTCCCCTAAGACAACCGCCCCCTTACCTAGAAAACCTTATGAGAACAAATGCATCGTTTCGATCTCGACATCATATCTACAATGCTCTGCTCGCTATGACATTCATAGGAGCTAAAGTAGACCACTCTGTCTCAACAGGGAATGGGTCACCGTGTTATAGGATACATGGCCAAAATTATCATTGCATCAGATCCTTACTTCCAACACCAGGCCAACCACCAAAGTTTCTGTAAATCTTAATTGTGGACACAAAGAACGAGGTCCGTAATCGCATAAACACGATGCCAAAAGAACATCCGGAGGACAAATACGTGAGGAAATAGTTGAAGGGCTAATAAATATGCTAGACGAACACAACTGCCTATGCAACTTCTTCCGCAAAGCAAGAGACCGGTTCAAGGTGAATGATGTCCAAGATCTAACGATAAGAATAGTTGCTCAAAAGACAAAAGGAAAGACATATGATCTACCAGAGGTCGGGGAGATAGTCGGGCTCATTCTGGGTGATTTATCCGCTACTATTGGTTACAAAGATGTAGTCATTGAGCTACAATCCACTAATTTGCAACAGATCAGAGATGATCATCCCCTATTCATGATTACAATACCCTATATTATTCCCATATGGAGAATACGAATACCACACTGAGATCCCCCATGCCATCACTCAAGCAGGAGAGCGAAAAAGGATATTCATTAGCATTCACGAATTTTACGCCTACCAAATCTAAATCCGTCTAAATGAAGGTTTAACGATTATCATGGCAGGACGTTTATTCCACCAATATGTGGTCGATGTGTACATTGTGATTGAGCAAGAAAGGTTGCGTTGGGCTTTAAATAATCAAGCACAATTAAGAGCCGATCTATACAACAATGTCTTCGACGCCGTGAGTAAAGGAGACACTGAGGCGAAAAAACATGGAGCTCGAATAATCCTTTCATCCAGTTTCACGGGGGGCCCGAGGTACATGATTGAAAAATACCACGACGCAATGGCCATATGTCGCGTCTATGGTAACCCAACTTTATTCATCACTATGACGGCAAACCCTAATTGGACTAAAATAAAGGACCATCTAGCAACATATGGGAGGTCAACAGGAAACGAACGACCTGACATAGAGAGCCGCATGTTCAAAATGAAACTAGACGAGCTGCTTCCCGATCTAGACCAGGGAACTTTCTTCAACCCAAACATTGCTGGTAAGCATTTAAATGATGACAACCTTTTCACAATGTGCTTAATAGAACTAATCACAATAATTTACTTATGCAGCTCTACACACGATTGAATTCCAAAAACGTGGTCTAACTCATGCCCATATATTAATCTGGCTCGATAAAGCCCCCAATAATCCCACAGCTGACCAAATTAACCAAATTGTCTCTGCCGAGATGCCCAGAAAAGACCAAGACCCAGATGGATTCGAGCTTGTGCAGAAACACATGATGCATGGACCATGCGGATTACTTAGGCCCGACTCACCTTGCATGGAGAAGAAAGTATGCACAAAGAAATACCCCCGCCAATTTACGCCAGAAACAACGATCGACAAAAACGGGTACATCATATACCGTCGGCGGCCCGACGAACAAAATGTGGCTCTAAAAGGAGGGATTAAGTTGGACAACCGTTTTGTTATCCCCCACAATCTTGCAATCTTGAAGAAATACCAGGCCCATATTAACGTCGAATGGTGTAACACGACAAACGCGATCAAGTACCTCTTCAAGTACATCACGAAAGGAGTAGACAAAGCCACAATTTGATAGAGAAGGAGAAGATCCAATCAGAGGATGAAGAAGAAAAAACAAATGCAGGCCGCAATCGAAATGAGATACAAGAATATTTAGATTGCCGTTACATATCTGCACCTGAAGCTATGTGGAGGATTTTGGGGTTCCATATCCATAAAAGAAAACCGGCACTTCAGAAGTTGATTATCCACTTGCCAAACCAACACTCAATCACATACAAAGACACAGATGACCTTGCACGAGTTATTCAAAAATTCGGTATCGATGTAACAATGTTCACTGCGTGGTTGGAGCTTAACGAGAAAGACCCTGAAGCAAGATGATTGACATACATCGAGATCCCCATTTTCTATGTTTGGGATTCAGACGCCAAAATGTGGCATAAACGGAAATGTGGTCATTCTATTGGACGAATTGTCAATATCCACCCAGCTTCAGGGGAGTTATACTATCTTCGAATATTATTGAACGTCGTTGTAGGACCCACATCCTATGATGATATCCTTACCGTGAATGGTGAGAAGAAAGAGACATTTAAGGAGGCATGCATTGCAAGAGGGTTGTTAGATAACGACAAAGAATGGTTTCATGCAATGGACGAAGCAAACCGTTGGGCAACCCCTTACCAACTTCGCAGCCTATTTGGGCTCATCCTGATATACTGCAAAGTAGTAGAGCCAGAGAAACTATGGGAACACTGCTGGAAAATATTATCGGAAGACATACTACACAGAAAGCGCAAGACTTTTGGATTTCAACAACTTGAGCTCCCTGAAGAGGATTTGCGAGAATATACTTTGATAGAAGTGGAAAAATTGTTGCACTTACATGACAAGTCGCTCACGGACTTCACAACAATGCCTTCCCCAAGACCAAACATCTTAAAAGACCTTAAGAACAGTTTGTGGACTCAAGAGCTACAGTTCAACACTGAAGAAGAGAAGAAAACCCACGACACGCTATTCAGCACCCTTAACAAAGAGCAGCGAACTGCATATGAAGCTGTCATAAACTCAGTCAATAACAGGCACGAGAAGCTCTTCTTCCTCTATGGCCCAGGCGGAACAGGGAAAACATATGTCTACCGGACGTTAATATCAAAGTTACGATCACTAGACCAAGTTGTTCTTCCTGTAGCTTCCTCAGGCATTGCAGCATTACTCTTGCCAGGAGGTCGCACAGCTCATTCCAGGTTCAAAATCCCACTAAATCTGACTGAAGTATCTATGTGTGAAATCAAAAGAGGGACAATGTTGTCACAACTGCTAGCAAAAACAGAACTCATAATTTGGGATGAAGCACCTATTGCGCACAAGCACGCCTTCGAGGCCGTTGATCGAACTCTCAGAGACATACTTTCAGAATCAGATTTATCAGCAAACGATAAACCATTCGGCGGTAAAACTGTACTACTAGGAGGCGACTTCCGACAAATTTTACCGGTCATACCACAAGGAACACGAGCAGATACAGTGTTGGCATCTATAAACCAATCATATTTGTGGGCTAACTGTGAATTGCTGATGTTGGAGACAATCGGAAACAAGTTTTGCTTCGTGGTTACTTAGTGTTGGAGACGGTACCGCCGCAGTAAATGAGGAATCACCGGCAAACCCCGTTAAAGATGGGGAAATGATCTATGTTCNCCCCGTTAAAGATGGGGAAATGATCTATGTTCCACAAAGTTTCTTCATGGAAAACAGTGGGAACCATTTCGAGAAAAT
>OVAN01003320.1:0-12408 GCA_900406275.1 Anastatica hierochuntica
ATTGCAATTTTGAAAGCTACTAAAATTTATAAACTAGCACTAAAAGATTGTAATTATATGAATTATTATGGAAAAAACAAAAAGCTACTATAATATTTAAAATAGCAAACATAATTTGCTATTATAAATTATATTATTGCAACTAAAAAACGCCACCATAAAATATAAAATAGCAAAAACATAACGTTATTATAAAATTTATAATAGCAAACATATTCGTGCNTTGTAAAGAGGAGGGTCTATTATAACTGCGGCAAACATGGCCAACATGGAAACACTATAAAAACCCTATAATAGCGTTAACCGTGTGCTAACAATTTGCATTTTTCTTGTAGTGAGATTAGAGAACATACCTTAGGATCTTAAGTGATGAATACAATGTAAGATTCAAGAGGATGACTTAGAAAGTGGAGTTGAAATTTTCGAAAATCCTTGCTATGGATTTTGATATCTTAGAAAATGAGAGAGAGTTTTCTTTCCCAAATGTTTAAGAGAGAGAAACGTATGGAAATGTAAGAGAGAAACAAATTTAAAAGTGTTTTAAATAAAATATTGCAAGTTACCCCCTTTCTCTTCATTTCTCAAGAACTTGCCCAACATTTTAGAAATTGAGGCAAGTGGTAGAAACTCTTCGTAAATCCGTTTGGTAGATGCTCCGTTCATCTTCACTCCCCTACAAATAAAAATCACAAAACTTAGACTAGATACTTAAACAAATAATATAGAAAAATTGAAATTGAAAGCATTTATTTATATGACAAAGTGGGTTTTTCTTCTTTTGAATGCCTCCCAAAGGCGCTTGCTTATAGTCATTAGCTTGACTTTGAATCGGTCTATGGTGATGGTGCACCGAAGAGGACGAGACAACTCACTCCCTCTAGTAACGTATCCGCTAGGTATGACTTGCATATTTGCCCATTCACCGTGAATTCTTCTCCGGAACGGTTCCTTAGAGTTATTGAACCATATGGTATTACTTCTTCAACATCTAAAGGACCCGACCATTTAGACTTCAATTTCCCCGGAAAGAGTTTATACCGAAAGTTGAACAATAGAACCTTATCTCCTTTCTTGAACTCCCTCTTGAGGGTCTTCTTATCGTGAAAAGTTTTTGTCTTTTCCTTATAGATTTTTGAGCTCTCAAAGAATTTTGCCTCAAGTTTTCGAGTTCTTCCAATTGCACTAATCTTCTTTCCGTGGCTTTCTTGAAGTCAAAATTTAGCTCCCTTGTAGCCCAAAGTGCCTTGTGTTCCAACTCATTAGGTAAGTGGCAAGATTTCCTATAGATGAGGTTGAATGGCGTAGTCCCAATAGGCGTCTTGAATGTCGTTCTATATGGCCAAAGTGCATCATCAAGCTTGGTAGATCAATCTTTCCTATTCACTCCAATGGTCTTCTCTAGTATTTCTTTGATTTGGCGATTTGATACCTCTACTTGTCCGAAAGTTTGAGGATGGTATGGTGTCGCCACTTTATGTTTCACTCCATTAGCTTTCAAGAGTTTTTCAAAAACCTGGTTGATGAAATTGCTTCCACCATCACTTATCACTATCCTTGGAGTGCCATATCTAGGAAAAAAAGATCGTTTTGAAGAGCTTGATCACTACCCTTGCATCATTTGTCGGGATTGCTATTGTTTCTACCCACTTGGAGACATAGTCGACCACCACTAAGATGTAGAAGTTTCCATTCGATTTAGGGAAAGGTCCCATGAAGTCTATCCCCCACAAATCAAAAATCTCCACTTCAAGAATAGGATTCAAGGGCATCTCATTTCTCTTTGTTATATTTCCTCTTCTTTGACAAGCATCACACTTGGAAACAACTTCATGTGCATCCTTGAACATTGTGGCCACCAAAAACCCACTTGTAAGGCCTTTTGAACCGTCTTGAAAGTAGCAAAGTGTCAACCGTAGTTAGCACTATGACTTTTGGTGATGATTTCTTTAGCTTCTTCCTCCGAAACACATCTTCTATATAATTGATCCTTGCATTGCTTGTAGAGGAAATGATCATCCCAATAATAGGACTTAAGATATCGGTAGAACTTCTTTTTTCCCTAAGTCCCCATATTCGGCGCCTCTTATCCACTCACGAGGTAATTGACAAAATCGACATACTAATGAATTGTAGTGGTAACCGCACTCACATTCTCTTCCTCCCATTGTTTGAGATTTCCCTCAATGAGGAAGAATGTTTCCACCGAGTTGATTTGTTCTTCTAGGAGTGAGTCATTAATTGGTAGTCCATCATCAACTTTCATCCTTGAAAAGTGATTCGCCACTCTATTACCAATTCCGTTTTTATCCTTGATTTCAAGATTAAATTCTTGTAGGAGGAGAATCCATCTCAAAAACCTTGGCTTAACATCCTTCTTTGCCAATAAGTGCCTCAAAGCGGCCTGATCCGTGTATACCATTACCTTTGATCCCACTATATATGACCAAAATTTTTCAAAGGCAAACACTATGGCCAAGAGTTCCTTTTCCGCTGTGGCATACTTGGTTTGAGTCTCATCTAACGTCTTGCTCGCATAGTAGATCACATGGAGTTTCTTATCCTTTTTTTCCCCAAAACGGCTCCAACGGGGAAATCACTTGCATCACACATGATCTCAAAAAGTAATTCCCAATTCGGAGTTTGTACAATTGGAGCTAAAACCAAAGCTTCTTTGATTTTCCCAAAAGCCTTCATACACACTTCATCAAACTCAAAGGGTGTGTCCTTGCATAGAAGCCTTGTCATTGGTCTTGCGATTTGTGAGAAATCTTTGATAAACCTCCTATAGAAACCCGTGTGGCCTAAGAAACTCTGAATTCCTTTGATCGTTCTTGGTGGCTCTAAGTGCATCATCACCTCAATCTTCGCCTTATCAACCTCAATCCCCTTCTTGGAGATTTTGCGCTCGAGTATTATCCCTTCTTGAACCATGAAGTTACATTTCTCCCAATTTATGACGATGTTGGTTTCCTCGCATCTCTTTAATACCTTGCATAGATTCGAAAGACATCTACCAAAGGATTCTCCATAGACGGAAAATTCGTCCATGAAGACCTCCATACACTTTTCAATAAAGTTATCAAATATGGACATCATGCATCTTTGGAAAGTAGCAGGAGCATTGCATAAACCGAAATGCATTCTCCTATAGGCATATGTACCATAAGGGAAAGTAAAGGTGGTTTTCTCTTGGTCTCTAGGGTGAATGGGTATTTGGAAGAAACCAGAATAACCGTCTAAAAAGCAATAGTAAGATCGATTTGCTAATCTTTCCAACATTTGGTCAATGAATTGTAACGGGAAGTGGTATTTCCTAGTCGATGCATTAAGCTTTCTATAGTCAACACATATCCTATGTCCCATTATAGTTCTAGTAGGGATTAGCTCATATTTATCATTCTTAACTACAATAACCCCTCCTTTCCTAAGCACAACATGCACGGGAGAGACCCATGTGCTATTCGTGGTCAGATAAATTATGTTTACCTCAAGGAGTTTCATGAATTCTTTACAGACCACATCTTTTAGGTTAGGGTTAAGCTTTCTTTGGGGTTCAATTGAGGTCTTAGACTCATCTTCCAAATGAATCATATGCATGCACAAATATTGGAGGATACCCTTGATATCATCTAGTGAGTAAGCTATGTCTTTTCTAAACTTTCTCAATTCATTCAATAGCAATTCGGTCTCACTTTCACTTAGGCTATCATATATGATCACGGGGTAAGTACAACTAGGACCAAGAAACGCGTACCTTTGCCCTTTTGGAAGTGGTTTCAAATCCACCTTAGGTGCCTTATGCTCACTCCAACCCGAATCTTCCTTGTCCTCGTCCTTCTCTTTCTTTGGTCCCGATTCATCTTTTCCTAGCTCCAATGCTAATATTTCACTTGGTTCTATTGGTGGAGCATCGAGTAATCGTTTGTATTCTGAGGCTTCATTTGAGAGGATTGCCTCTGATCCCTTTTTGTAAATTAAGGCTACTTCCAAGCCATCTTCCATGTATAGCTCTTCTAACTTTCCAGCAAAATATTCATTAAGGCATTTAATGTAGAAGGAGATTTCATCGATAGTTAGCTTCTTCATAACATCCAAGATGTTAAAATTCAATATCAAATCTCCAAGATGAAGATCTATCTTTCCTCCCCTTACATCAATTATGGCTCCCGCGGTTGAAAGAAAAGATATTCCAAGAATGATAAGGTTCAAGGGTTCTTCATCCTTTTCCTAGACCACAAAGTCCGTTGGAACCTCGCAATTCCCAATCATCAATGGAAAATCTTCAAGAATACCATGTGGATATCGAATAGATCTATCTGCAAATATCAATTGGATCCTTGTTGACTTAAAGCTCGTGTAGCCAAGCTTCTTAGAGACCGTCAAGGGTATTAGGCTGACACTCGCTCCTAAATCAACCAAGCATTTCCCAAAGGTCATATGCTTCAAAGTACAAGGCAAAGTGAAACTTTTGGGGTCTCTTCTCTTGGTGGAAAGTTTGTTTTGAATGATAGCACTACATTCATGAGTCACAACTTCCAAAACGGAGTCAATTCTCTTCTTCCTCATGATGATATCCTTTAGCACTTTTTTCACTATGGGGTTATCTTGGCACCACTCCATGAATGGTATGATGATGTGTTAGTATTTTTGTGGTTTTGATTACGAGTTTTTTCTAAAGAAATATGTTTTTTTAGTATGTATTCAGATCTCTTTGGAGTGGATTTTTGTTCTTTAGTATTTTTACAGGAATCGAGCTTGGATGCGCTGAAAGATTGCATTTTGGACGGATTTCAAGCATCAAAGGAAGTATTCATGAAGAGAAGAAATGTCCTGATAGAAGGACAGGGATCGACCAATCCTTGTCCCGGATTTTGCAGACCGATTTTGAAGAAACAAACAGAACTTATCGTGAGCCGGATTTCATAACTAAAACCTAAGCTCGTGTTTACCTTTGATTAGGCTGTTTTTCTGAGTTTTTGAGAGCAAGAGAGAGATTTGTAACTTAAGGAGAAGAGTCATCTTCCGTAATCCGAATCCGAGAAAAATTCTGAACCTTATTCTTTATTTTTTATCAATACAATGATGTCTCTCTTTGATTTGATTTGTGTTCTTTCTCTGATTATGAGTGAGTAGTTTGTTTGTTGGGTTTAGGGTTCTCACATAGGGATTCATGAATTGTTGATATAGAATTGTATGATTAGGGATTTAATCAATTGGATCTTCATCTAGGATTATTCGTAATGCATGAAATTAACTTGATCATTTAGTTTCTGATCTTATGTTGTTTAACGCCCGAAAAGTGTTTGATTAAATGCCTGAAAAAATCTTAAATGAGTAGTTTTTCTTAAGCCAATGGAAGTTGATGTTTAAGTGAATTGTGAACCTATCAACTTGTTTAGAATGCATGATTAGAATCCGAGAGTAAATGGAAATTAGCCTCGAGGTTTCTAAAAAATAGGGAACTGGTACTACGAAAGTAGATCAATTCTTAAATTGTGTTTGCGTTCAAGATGGTTTAAAGCAAGTTCCCTAGTCCATAATTCGAATCAACAATAAAATATATCCTTGAGAATACCCAATGCCCAACTCTTCTTTGATTGATTTACAACCCTTAGTCATTTGTTTGCCTTTTTTGCTTTCTAAATTTCGATTATTTCATCTCTTACAAGATATCTTTTTCGCTTTAGCCCGCTATTTGATATGAAATTTTACGTGCTACATTTGGTCTTTGTGGATTCGATCCCGAACCACTACTTCGTACTTTCTGTGCACTTGTAGTGTTATCTCGGGCGAAAGCATGAGCTATCATATGGTCACCACTAGTCCTCCCATATGAAGTTTTATCTTTTAATACCTAGCCGCCATAATTTGATTCTTAAATCTTCCCAGAAAGGGTAGATTCAACTCATCAATAGGAACATTAGTGTATGTGGGCATGTAATCCTTTTTCTTCTTTTGGCGTGGAGGAGTTTGTCCTTGGGCTCCTCCTCTTGAATCTTAGGCGCCTCTTTAGGCGCCTCTTCCTTCTTGGTTTCTTCTTCATTCTCATCTTACTCTTCTTCATCAAGCGATATTTGATCATTTTCAATCTCTTCTAACTCGGTCTCGTTCTTCTTAGGCTCAACCTCTTGAGTCCTCGGAGGTAATTTTCTTCTGCTTCTCAAAGTTATGGCATGACAAAGCCCCTTCGGGTTGACCTCACACTTACCGGGTAGACTACCCTTTTGAAACTCATGTTTAAAAGCTTGTTTCGCTATTTGGTGCTCTATATCCTTCACATATCTAGCAAGATTATTATACTTCTCTGATAACTCCACGTAATTCCCACGAGTTTTGCGATCTAACGTATCAAATCTATTGTTAAGTAACTCCTAATCTCCATATTTCCAATCACAAGCTCTTTTATCAAGGAGTGCATGTCATCTACCGTAGAGTTGGTAAGTGTCTTTGGAATAGTGGGTGTTGTTGGTGTTGTAAGAGTCCATTCTCCTAAACTTGTTCAAAGCGATGAACCTTGTGAATAGCTCCCGTAGTATCTTTCTTTAAAAAAACTCATCTCCTCTTGTTGATTAAAGAAATGTTCGTCTATCCCTAACTTCTTCTTCTTTGGCTTGAGGACCGCTTTTGCTATTTTTATCAATCTTTGTGTTCAATTCCTCAAGGGGTTTATCTTCAATCTTGGGTGTGAAACCAAAGCTCTCTTCTCTAGGATAACTCTTAGCAAAATTCTTGACCAATTTCTCTCCTTGAGCCGCGCTCAAGTTTGCAAAATTTCAATTGCTTTTCGTATTCATAGCAAACCGAAAATGTTGATGAACTCCCCTATGAAAAAGTCTTAGTAGACTTCCTTAAGTGAATCCATAGTGAGAAAAATTTCTCACATATCCATTAAACCTTTGTCAAGTTTCACGTAGTGCTTATTCAATCCCTTGTTCGAAGTTAGCAATTCTATTCTGGAAGTTTTTAGTCCTTCTATGCGAGTAGAATTGTCCAAGAAATCTCCTTTTGTATTGATTCCAAGTGGTTATAGAAGAACTAACCACAGTCTTTTCCCACTGTGAATCCTTATCTCCCAATGAAAAAGAAAAGAGAGATAGCTTCACATAATCTCCTGGAATTCCTCGAATCTTGGTTGTATCACATAGTCTTTCGAAGTTGTCAAGGTGTTCGATGGGGTTTTCCATGTCCAAACCAAAGAATTTTGCATTGTGAATCATGTTAATGAGGCTGGAGTTGATCTCCTGATGGGGCATATCTCCTGGTGGGGGTTTTATTCCCATCCTAGAGTTGCTCGTGATTGGTTTATTAAAGTCACCAATAGTCTCCTCATATGCTTTCATTCCGCCAACTTCTTCTTGAAATTGGTGATTCATCATCCTTGCAACAAAGCACAAACAAAAAGAAAAATAAAATAGTTAAATAACTTGAAAAGTAAATATTAGTCTCAAACTTAAATGAAATCCCAAAGAAAATCTTCACCTAGCAATCGTGCTCCCCGACAACGGCGCCAAAAACTTGTTGCTAACAAAAGAAAACGAAGCTTTAAATTTATAAAAGACCGTTTCCTAGCAATAACACAATCCACAAGTGCACGAATATGTCATTGTTATACTTGGGGGTCGAACCATAGGGAGCAACTTACTTAGCTACATAGATTTAAGCATTAGAAATATATATATTCAAGTCTAATCTAAGCAAATTGGAAAGGTTGAAGTTTGTTTTGGGTTTTCTTAGTAATCTATAAACAAAAGCAAGACAAGAAAGTAATCAACTAAAATAAATGCAATAAACTTAAATAAAGAAAGCAAACATAAGCTTAAAGGTACAAACTTGAAATAAACTATGAACTAAAATGATGAACCAAGGGATGTTGTAATGGATCCACTTAGTAGGATGATAATAGAGGTGCTAGATAAAGCTATTGAGCACAAATCCACAACCAAAGGCAGTACTAGCCTAATTCACTCTCATGGCAATAGACCATTTCCATATCAATCGCATTCGCTCAACTCTCGTTTGTTGCAAATGATAAACCGGTTAGGAATACTTAAGAACAAGACCATGTAGTCACTAATCAATCTAGCAAACAACTCTCATTGGCTAGATTGAAATAGCAAGTATTTGGTTCTCCTAGTCATTTCATCGAACACCTCTCGAGCGAGAAATGTATACAAATCTAGATCTTAGTTAGCTACTCTAAAATCTAGCATTAAGCACATCAAATCCTTTGGAAACCTAAGATTAACCATCCCTAACACCTATATTACAACCTAATCTAAGTAGAACTCAACACCCATGGATCCATCAAAAGAGACTACTCACACATACTAAAGAGAAAAAGAAGAGATGAAGAGATAAATAAAGATTTCATAGATAAAGATAGGTGTTTAATCCAAAATACAAACTTAAAAAGAGAGACTCTTGATCTTAAAGATTAAGAGAGAAATCATAAAAACACAATCTTGAAGAAGGAGAAAAGTTATCAAAGTCTTGGATCCATAAAATTAGGTTAAATGGGATATTTATAGGTGAAGAGAGACCAACTTTCTCGTCAACAAGCCCTGTTGTCGCCCTGGGGGCCGACAGTAGCTCACTATGGGCAGCAGAGGCTCCTACCTAGGCCAATGTTTGACCTAAGGGGGGCTACTGTCGACCCCCAAGTCGACAAAAGCTCACTTTGACAGCTTTTGGCCTCTTTCTTCTTCATTTTCTTGCCTCTTTTGATCTCATCTTCTCCCCTTGCATCAAGCCTTTGAATTCCCTTGATTATTTCTCTTTTAGCCTCTAGAATCCATCATCTTAAGCTCTCAAATCGACCATCGAGGGTTATACCTATGAAATGCAAAAGAATGCAATGAAAAGACTAGAATCCTAAACTAGACTCAACTTATGTACACGATGGATTTTTTAACATCTAAATGCAATATTTACATCCTAAAGGCCACGTGCCCACATGGCCACATGCCAACAAGACCACATGCCAATAAGTCCACGCGCCACCTAGACTATGTGCCACCTATAACATGAACTACGAATGGTTTGATCCCTCACTGAAGGGTACATAGGCAATCTCCACAGTAGGATGCAACTATAAATCCAAAAACCTTCCATGGTGACACACCTCAATGCCCAGACGACATCCTTGGTATAAGGAATCATCACCTAGAGCAGGAAGACCAGACAGTCACAATGAGTAGAAAGACCTCCGTGAGCCATACAATCCATATCTCGTGCCGCTATGAAGGCAACTAACAATGCATACTAGATCATACTCATATGACGGTAGACTTAGGTCAAGACCTCCTAGTTTGTCGACTATCAGAGCCAGAGAAAGCAACACGACAAGTTGTCTCCTTCTTCCTAGCATTCCTTAGAGCTGAGCACGAATAACATGTACCAAAAATTGCCCTAAAATTTATTACCATGAGGAGTTGTAACTTTCTTAACCTCATACTACACCAAAGAAGTTACCAAGGAAGTCACCCGATACCAAAGCAGCGAGGGAAGCCGTGAAAGATCAATTAGGAAGCGACATATTTAAGCAATGCATCATCAAGCAGAACTATAACTTAAGGGGCAAACTATTGAAGGTAAATAAATAATCCAAACATCAAGGAAGAGAGCTCACTCGAAGCAACGAAAGAAGCAATACCAAGGGAAACCATATCGAGAATACGACAAAACCGGCTACCTAAACCAAAGGGCATATTAGTGATGAAAAAAAATATTCAAATTTTATTTTTCTAGATATTCACAATGGTTGCATCGGACGAGAATAAAGGAAATATTCCTACATTCAAGATTCTTATTAAACTACACAAATCTACACAATATCTACGGTAAATCTATGGGAGACACCTATGATTTACTATAAATACAGACGTTTAAACCCTACTGTATTCATTCGATACTTTATACAAAAAACATACACATTAATTCAAGAAAGAGATCTCGTTCCTCTTACTTTTACTTAATCTTTGCTTGAATTTATGCTTTTTATAGTGGCATAAAGAGTCAGCCAAAAATCACCCTAACAACAATGTTTTCCAAGAAGCTCTTATAATCTATAGATTGAGATTCTATTGCTATTATTATATGTTCTTACATGGTCACACACTTATTCAAATTGATTCAATGTATATTTTGGATTTTGGATATTTTATTTCTAGGATAAATAAAATATACATATACACAAAAATATTTATATGTATACTAGATTAGGATCTTTGTTATACGCATATAAGTTAACTAAAAATGTATTTATATATTTAGAATTTAAATCCTTAATCGATGTAATAAAGATACACATAATTAGATTTAATATCAAAAATTTATTTTGTACATCATGATATAGAAAAATTCAAAAATAATCTAGTATAATCATAAACTTTGAGAAATACATTGTTCTGATAAGTTATGATATACTAAACAATTGACTTTAAACATTTTAAATAAAACTAATCTAATCTTATAATAAATAAACATATTTTATATATTTATTTTAAAATATTTAATATTAAATTACATTTTTGCATCTTTTGTTAGGGTGGCTCTTTATAACACTACGGACATCATATATTTAAGCAAGGATTAGGCGAAAATAAGAAGAAAGAGATCTGTATATTGAATGAATGTGTTTGTTTTTGTATGAAGTCTCGAATCTTATACAATAGGGTTTGCATGTCTATATTTGTAGTAAATCGTGGATGATGAGGGTCGGATTTCCCTTAGATTTACTTTAGATATTGTGTAGGTTCGTGCAGTTTAATGAGAATTTCGAATGTAGGAATGTTTTCTTTATTCACGCTTAATGCAACCATCGTAAATATCTAGAGGAATAAAAGGGGGATCTTTCTTTTTTTCCTAGCTGATATGCCCATTGGTTTGGGTAACCAGTCTTGTCGTATTCTTGGTTTGATTTCCCTTGGTATCGTTTCATTCGTTGCTTCGAGTTTGGCTCTCTTCCTTGACGTTGGGGGTAATTTATTTACCCCCAATAGTTTTTCCCTTAAATTATTGTTCTGTTTCCTGAGCCATAACTTAAATATGTCGTTTCCTAATAGATCTTTTCCGGCTCCACTCGCTGCTTTAGTACCGGGTGACTTTTGTTGTAACCTCTTTGGCGTTTTTTGAAGTTAAGAATGTTAAGGATCCCGATGGTAATAATTACTTGGCGCAGTAAATAACATGTATAATCAGCATATTTTTACATGATCTGAAAGTGGGTCCCATGCCTTTTTATGGTTTCCGCCTTTATTGAAGATTGTGAGAAAATCTTTGCTATTCCCACTTCATTTCTATATATCTTGCCTTGATTAGAGACAAAAAAAACTCACTGTCTTTTTCATATTTCTACTACCAAAAAGGAATTTCTTCACCTCCTCGTTATCTTCTTGATTTTTGTCTAATCCATCTCTAGTTTTTATTGGTAAACAATCGTTTCTCTTCTGATTTCACCTTCATCAATCGGACTAACTCTTTTGATTGCACCTTTTCCGAAGAATGTTGAAACATCGTGTTCTGAACTCCTTCAATAAATGCTCAAGAGCGAAGAAGAAACTCTCAGAGGAATCCCACTCCGCGACGAAGGTGATTGGAAAATGGAGGAGTTTCCTTCGTCGGTGTCATGCAAATCAAGGGATAATGCGGATCCTCCTTCTTCGTCTCGAGGGCATAGATCGATGATACCTACAAGAAAATCTGATGCCTTTGCTCTCCACGATCGGTCCTTGTGGGAACCGAAATTCTCACTGTCAATGTTATGTGGTTCACGGACTCTCTGTAGCCAAAAGTCGACAGATCAAGCAGTGAATACGAAGGTTAATGGATAAAGAATACGAAACTAAGCTGCGAGATAAGATCAAACAAAAAGCATGAGTAAAGCGAATATGCGAACAGATTGCGAGATTCAGGTTAACGAGATTCGTATGGCGAAATTGAGATGAATAGCGAAGTAAAGACAATACGAAACAGATTGCAAAGCGAGATATGTAAAACGACAGTAAAGTAATAGGATTCGTAATGAGAAACAGTATGAACACGAAAAGAGAATCGTGGATCAAAACATGAACGGATACGAATAACAGCAATCGAAACACACCAATAACAGAAAAAGTACAAGGGATCTTATTCGAATTCGTGGTCTGAGCGTGCGCAACCGGTGTTAAGCCGTGGCCGCAAGAACTGTTTGCGTCGATTACCTAGAACTACAACGTAGACTCGTAACCTAGTTGAGACGCAGCTCGCTAACGAAAACAAAGTAAGAACCCTATTTTTTCTAAGTTTTTTGCGNAATTGTTTTGTATATTACCTTCTCCTTCGCACCCTTTAAATAGATCTTTGTGGGCTGGGCTCGTTTCCTTTTTCGTCCCCGATTCGTGCATATCTTCTCGTGGAAATATTCCTTTT
>OVAN01003320.1:12467-29571 GCA_900406275.1 Anastatica hierochuntica
CGCGATTTGGGCCCTTTTGGGCCGTTTCGCGGCTAAGTGATTTTAACGATTCCTTTCGGAGAAAACGTTTCTTGTAAGACCAAGCGGCAATAGTTTCGTGGAATGATAAGACTAATCGTATAGTTTAGACTCTTCCGGTGTTTAAGTTAACCGTCGTCATTTTAAACGATCGATATGAAGTCCACGAAAAGTACGAATCCTTACGATTATCGCCACGACGGTTTGACGGAAGCTCCAATCGAGAAGAAACGAGAGACGATCAAGTGATGATTCGAAGGAGATGATGATCGGAAAGGACGTGGTTCAGCCAACGGATAACGGCTGAACGTTGTCCGCGTCCTAGCGCCATCTGGCGCCAAGACCGATCCCTGGTCTTGGCGCTAATTGGCGTCAAGACAAGCTCTCTGTCTTGGCACCAATTGGCGCCAAGACCAGGCCTTCCGTCTTGACGCCAATTGGCGCCAAGACCATGCTCTGGCCTCGGTGCCTATTGTCGCCAAGGTCTTGGTTTCAATCGACATCTAGATCGGCCTATAGTTCAGTCGTCAATCAGTTCCAAAACTCGTTCGTAGGTTTGGCGTCAATCGGTGCCTAGACGTTCTTCCGAAACGATGCGGTTTTCCGATGATCACGGAGGTTTCGTATCGTTCCGAAGTTCGTACAGCGAGGTCTTTCGAGAGTCATCCGTAGATGTTTCTCTGAAATGATGCGATTATCCTATGTTCTCGGTGATTCCGTATTGTCTCGAAGTTTGTATCTCGGGGCCTCTCGGCGTCGTCCGGAAGTTTCGGGCGTTGATTTCGATGTTGCCATTTTTGACCCCAACAGTTAACCCCCTAGCTTGTGAGATTCGGTTGCGAGTCTCGTGGGCGAGTGATATATGTTTAGTCAGAATCTACGGTCGAAATGATTGCGGAGACGACCTTTATCGATTATTTTATTGTGAAGGAATTACTATAGGTATTGGGCTCCTCCCCCATTCTTCACTTTCTTCTAATTCTTCTAAACTTTCCACTTGAGAACTTTTGAGATAGTCAAGATGAGTTCCTCATGCAAAGAAGGGAAAACCAGCGGGGCCGCGGTGGAGATCGTTCCTCCGGGGAGCCTCCAGTCGCTCTTGGCCGAGTACCTTGCTTCTCAGAGCGAGATGGACCAACATGACGGCGAGATGGGCTTGCCGTTGGTCTCTAGTTCGACTCCTTTCCTCCCCCTTCGATCGTTCCAGATGTCGGATTGATTCAACCAGAGGGCTCATCTACGACGCCCATTCCGGTCGATTCCGAGCCGGAGCCGGAGTCAATGCCTCCTCCCTTGGTCGTTCGAGAGATTGTGATGGGTCTGCAAGCGACGAGGGCTGCCCCTGTCGCGCCTCCGGAGAAGCGCAAAAGGGTTCTCGTCCTTGTTTTGGCGCCGAGTAAGAAGAATCGTACCGAACCGGTTGCGGTTGGACCTCGCCCCTCGGAGCCCGACATTCAGGAGTGGCGTCACAGCATAGCGCCAAGGTTAGTTTTCGAAACTCCTTCCCTTTTAGTTGTGTTAAACCTTTTCTCACCTTCTCTTTCACGCAGTTCATCTTGTTAATTGACGGGATGTATGGTGACTGCGGATCGGAGGTCGAGAGCCTTAGGATGGAGCTCACGGAGTCGCAGGGGAAACTGCAGGAACTAGAAGGGAAGGTTGAAGCCGCCGATGGTGCTCGTTCTTCCGAGTTGTCTCAACTGGAGGCACGAGTGGCCGGTCTCGAGAGGGACCTCGGGAAGACGGCGAGTAAGGTGCTGAAGGAGAAGCAGGCGCAGAAAGCCAAGTCTTCGGAGCTGCGTCGCTGCGGAAGGAGACGGAGAAGACGCTGAGATGCAAGGTTGTGATGGTCATGGAAGAGTCGAGGATCGCTGCGAGTGCTGACATTCATGCTCGACTTTCCCGGATCGCGAGCTTCCTTGACTCGCTGCTGGTTGCTTATGATAGAGATCTTGCTCGAGCTGCTATCGAGGGAGCGACGAGGCTAAGCTCACCGCTCGTAGAGCGAAGCTGGAGACTACCGAGGGAGAGTTCGGTTCTATCCTGGCTGCCCTGCGATCCGAGTGCATCCTTCTGTCGCTCCCCGATGGCCCCGTGGTGCAAGCTCCCGAAGGCGAGGAAGTTCGCGGCATCGCAGAGGAGGGTGAAGACGGTATGACTCCGAGTTCGGGAGATGTTGAGGGCGAGGACACGGTCCTGCCCTGAAACGAAGACGAGTGAGGTTGTAGTCCCATTTTGGGATGTTTTTATATTATTGTTTTGTTAGTCTTATAAGGCCTTTGTTTCTTTTGGGATCAGCCAAGTGTGGTTGTGGATCCTCAGTCGCTTAGCTGCTTTTTAATGAAAAAAAGCATTTTTTCAAAAAGAAAGGGAGCTTGCAAGTCCTTTGACTCGATTAATCATAGAGGGAAGAACATGAGTTGTCATTTCGTGTCTAACTTTTTTTGATGATCATTCAACGCGTTACTCATTCTAGGTCGTTTAGGGAATTACGCGGAATTTCCCGAGTGTTACGATATGAATGAAGAGACATGGTTTAAGATTCTCGTATCAGTTAGATATCATGCCTAGAGATGTTAGAGACCAGTGTGCTGGGTTTAGGGCAAGACCTAGGCTTACTCTCGGTTTTAGGGGGTGCGCTGACTAATCCTGGCTTACGTGTCCCGTTGCGATTTCAACCTGATTTCGAACCGCTTTAGAGTCTGCGATATGTTCTCGGCTTACACGACTCGTCTGGTCGGAATCGAGCATCTCTCTGGAGACAATTTCTAAGTCGTCTGGAATTGCTGACCAAAATTTCGGATTTCTTTTATAGCGCGATATTATCCTAGTCGGATGTTCGAGAGCTATATCTATGAGATGACTTAGTTTGTTTAGGACGTTGGGAGCTTGTTGTGATCAGCAACAAACTTAACGGTAGGTAATACCTTTTGCGAAGAATACGTGTTTCTTAAGGGATGTTTAGTGCATATGACTGTTTTGGTCTTCCTTGACGGTGCTTTTGTCGGGGAAGGATTTTCGTTAAAAAAATGGTTTCTCGGGCATTAGCGATGTCTCGCGATGCCTAAGGTTCATTTTTCTTTCGCATGCTGCTCTTCGTGTTTGAAAGTTTTGCGGGCTTGGAGAGTTTAATCGTTATCGAGGCGTTTTAATCGAGCCTATTTTATCGGCATAGCCAAAAAATTTGTTTGCGCGATTGCGGCAAGTTGTGTTGGAATGAGATTCCTTGGAATCGTATTGCGTTGATTTTGCTTTTAAAAAATGTAGGAGTATACGAGTATACGTATACCCACTCCCCCTTTTTCAAAGAAGGGGACAGCTGAAATCGCCGTATGACGATTTGACTACGTACCCCTTTCGGGGATCAAGCTGTCTCGTAGTTCAGTTTTGTTTGCGATCTCGCTACTTAATGATAGTACTTTTTAGATGCATCGCATTCCAGGTTCTCGGAATCTTGACGTCCTTCATTGTGGCAAGTTCGTATGCACCTGGTCGGACGACTTTTGTAACTTTGTACGGTCCTTTCCAGTTTACTCCGAGTTTCCCTGCATCCGGTTCGGCGGTGTTTTGGAAAAATTTGCGTAGCACTAGGTCACCTTCCTTGAACCTACGGCTGTGTACGTTTGAGTTATAGTAATCTGCCGCTGCTTGTTGGTAGTTTTGAATTCGTACGAGGGTATGGTCTCGGCGCTCGTTAATGAGGTCGAGTTCGTCGAGCAGCATTGAATTGTTAATGTCTTCTCGCTCAGGGAGCATTATTCTGCGTACTCCGGGAAATTCGACTTCCGCTGGCATAACGCATTATGCCCCGTATACAAGGGCGAAGGGAGTTTCTCCCATTGCTCGTCTGGGGCTCGTTCGGTGCGACCAGAGGACTCCTTCGAGCTCGTCCGCCCATCGACCCTTTTTAGCGTCCAAGCGTTTTTTGAGTCCGTCCAGGATAGTCTTGTTGATGGTTTCAGCCTGGCCGTTACCCTGTGGGTACCTGGGGGTAGATTTTGTCAACCGTATCTTCCACTTTTGCAGAATGCTTTGAACCTCGTCGAGATGAACTGGGACCCATTGTCCGTTATGATTTCGTATGGAACACCGTGTTTGCATATAATGTTCCTCCATACGAAACTCTCGACTTGGGCGTCTTTGATGCTTGCGTACGAATTGGCTTCGATCCATTTCGAGAAGAAGTCGGTTAGGACTAGCAGGAAGCATTTCTGCTTTGATTTGTGCATAGGGCCGACGATATCCATTGACCATCGCATGAATGGATATGGGGCCAAAATGGAAGAAAGAAGCTTTGCGGGCTGGTCGATCGTGGGCGCGTGTCTTTGGCATTTTTCACACTTTCGTGCAAATTTCTCGCAGTCCTTCACCATCGTTGGCTAGAAGTAGCCGTGGCGTTTGATTTTGACTGTGAGCGATCTTCCGCCAGCATGATTTCCGCAAGAGCCCGAGTGGACTTCCTCCATGATTTTTCGCGATTCGTCGCCCTGTACGCATGTCATCAATGGTCCGGAGAATCTCCACTTGTAGATTTTCTCGTCCACTGATACGTTTCGAGCGGCTTGGATCTTGACTTTTCGGGCTGCCCATTTTTCCGGAGGGAGTGTGCCTTCGACAATGTATGCTAGAATTTTTCCCAACCATGGTTTGTCGCAGCCGAACTCAGATGATTCCGAGTCTTGCTCGGGTTGAGTGTCGATTTTGTCAACATCCTCGTCTAATGACTGGATTAAGTTAGCGATAATCGGAGGACCGATGCTTGGGTGTTCTATGAACTCTACAGGAATCACCCGTATGAGAATGGGGTCCGAGCTTGCATACAGAGCTGCCAATTCATCTGCCTACGTATTCTCCGAACGGGGAATTCGCGTGAGGGCGAAATTGTCAAAGCTATCGGCGAGGTTTTGAACAAGCTTTAAGTACGATTCCATTCTATCGTCTCTGACCTCTTACTCGCCGCTGAACTGATTCACTACGAGCCGGTTCTCGCCCCAAATCGTATGTGGACTTTTATCGCGATTTGGGCCCTTTCGGGCCATTTTCGCAGCTAAATGATTTTAACGATTCCTTTCGGAGAAACCGTTTCTCGTAAGACCAAGCGGCAATAGTTTCATGGAACGATAAGACTAATCGTATAGTTTAGACTCTTCCTGTGTTTTAGTTAACTGTTGTCGTTTTACACGATCGATACGAAGTCCACGAAAAGTACAAACCTTTACGATTATCGCCACGACAATTTGACGGAAGCTCCAATCGAGACGAAACAAGAGACGATAAGTGACGATTCGAAGGAGATGATGATCGGAAAGGACGTGGTTCAGCCAACGGATAACGGCTGAACGTTGTCCGCGTCCTAGCGCCATCTGCGCCAAGAACGAGCCCTGGTCTTGGCGCCAATTGGCGTCAAGACAAGGTCTCTGTCTTGGCGCCAATTAGTGCGAAGACAGGCCTTCCGTCTTGATGCCAATTGGCGCCAAGACCATGCTCTGGTCTCGGCGCCAATTTGCGCCAAGACGGACCTCCGGTCTTGGTTTCAATTGACGTCTAGATCGGCCTCTAGTTAAGTCGTCAATCGGTTCCAAGACTCGTTCGTAGGTTTGGCGTCAATCGGTGCCTAGACGTTCTTCCGAAATGATGCGGTTTTCCGATGATCACGGAGGTTTCGTATCGTTCCGAAGTTCGTACTGCAAAGTCTTCTGAGAGTCATCCGTAGATGTTTCTCCAAAATGATGCGGTTATCCTATGTTCTCGTTGGTTCCGTATCGTCTCGAAGTTTGTATCTCGGGGCCTCTTGGCTTCGTCCGAAAGTTTCGGGCATTGATTTCGATGTTTCTGTTTTTGACCCCAACATTCCCTCGGTGGTATTAGATACAAGGTGTTTCCCCGGGACGGTGACTGCTTTTTCTATCTCAACATCTGCTCCGCCTTTAGAAAGGTTCAGGCGGATCTATTAAAGGTAAAGATTGAATTCTTTCATTGCTTTCATCTTTGGATCGCCTGCTCGAATCCTGACTTTGCTTGCTCTTGTGATTTTGAACCGACGATGTCCCTCTCCCATCATATTGAGGGCTGCATTATTGCCAGCATAGGTGAGCCAGACAAAAGAGATTGTCCGAACCGAGGGGAGTTGGTCAAGAAGCAGCGGGACGAGCTGGTTGCCTCCAAGAAGGTTGCCAAGTTGCTAAGGACGGAGCTGGCCGAGTCCCAGAAAAGGAGGGGGAGATCTTGGAGCTCATGGCTAGTCTCATGTCCTTTGAGGTGGAGCGACTAAGGGCTGAGAAGAAGGAGTTGCATGAGCATATCACAACTCTGGAACAAATAATTTCCACGCAGCCTAAGGAAAAGGAGCAGGCCATATACGCTGCTCAAGCGAAAGCCCATTGGTTCTTTATGAGGGACTGGTATCGGGAGAGTACCAGTGTTTGGAATCCAGTGCAAGAGCATAGGAAGTACCGCTTCGTTGTAGAGCAAGAGGCGGCATTGCTCGAATTACCAGCGCCGCGCTTCGTCGATCACATCCCTTTGGTTAAACCAGAGGCAGAACCAACACAACAAATATTGCCCAGATGAAGGGTTGTGTTCATGGAGCCCTCTGGTATTGTTGGGGACCACCAGGGAATGGACATCGTGCAGAGAGCAGTGGACGAGGACAAAGGCAAGGTAATTTCCATCCAGAAACCTTCATTAGATGATGATTATTAGGTCTAGACAAGCAGCAGCAAGACCCGCGTTGTATTCTTGCCAATTTATTTGTCCTATCTCGACTCTCGTGTTGAGTAGGATACCAGCGAGTGTGATGTTGTTTCTATTTTTGCTTTCTCTTGATCCTTGTATCACCTTCTCTTTCTCTAAGGAATTTTTGTATCTGCAAACTTGGCTTCAACTTATGGTGCCTTCGACCTTATTCTTTCATTCAGTGAAGATTCTTTTCAATCTTTATGCCTTCCTTGCGTGTAATTTGAACTTAATTTTGGAGAAAATCCTCTTGGCAATCACGGAAATTATTAGTAGAGTTTTTTCCTTGGCACGTGACCAAGGTAGTGGGAAATATTTAACTTGATAATTAAAAATATAGAAAAGATGATGAAACTTTCCTTGATTTTGGACATGGGCCTTGCGTTGTACAGACTTGATCCTGATAAGGATCAATGTAAAGCCTTCCTTTCCTCTTGACCAAAGTTTTCTGAAGAGTGTTCATGACAGTGGTCACTTGTTTGGATTGCCCAGATTTTCCTTGGTACTCGGCCAAGGTTTCAACAAGGAAGTAAATGATCGTAGTCAAGTTATAGTTGTTTTACCTCGATGCTAGGAAGGAGATTTGTTGAGATAGGCTTGCTCCTTTCCCCTTGACCTTGGTCACTGAGGGTGTTTCCTTTGATGTGATCCCAATCACTTTGTCTGAAAAGGTTGAAACTTGTTGACCATAGTAAGAGGCGAATGTAGAGTTTATTTCCAATGTATAATAAATTTAATAAAATCATGTGGGCATAATTTTAATTTTAATGAATGTAAAATTAATTTTAATTAAAATTACATGACCTTTTGCAAAACAAGTGGGTGCACCTGCACCCAATAATGGCCATATAGATTCGCCCCTGACCATAGTCATTGTGTTAGTTAGGCGTGTGGCTGTGATGTGATTGTGGTCAAAGCCTTGGTCGTTAGCCTTGACTGTAACCAGAGTTGATTGGATGACCGAAGCCATGGTTTGACTGGAGTCGAGATATGATCATGATTTTTAGATGAACAAAGTTTTTTTCAGATGACCAAAGTCATGATTCTCTTTTTTTTATGACTGAAATCATGTCGTAATGACTTAAGTCATGTTTTGATGATTGGAGTCATGTGTTGATTACCGGAGTCATGTTTTATCGCTGCACTATGCCCTCTCCTGGAGGACCACTCTTAGTTTTTTTACCGTAGAAATACTTGGTGGGATTACCGAAATATCCGTATTCCAAGCCTTTCACTCCAAACGTCTCGGTAAGAAGGTATAGAGCATGCTAGTGATCAGCTAGCACATCGCTCCATGTTTTGTCCTTTTTTTGCGTTTTAAACATTTAAAACTCATTACCCTGGATATCCGAGGCTGCATTCTGCCCCCTTGTGGAGGTGATAGCTCAGGTTTTCGCCCAAGATAACACTGCAAGCGCACAGAAGTATGTTGTACTGGTTCAGATCGAATCCACAGAGACAAAAGGTAGCACGAAGAATTTCAAATCAAATAGCAGGTTAAAGCGAAAAAGATGTCTTATAAGAGTTGCAAATAAACGAAATGAAGAAAGCAAAGAAAGTAAGCAATCAACAACTGGGTTGTAAATCAATTAAAGAAGAGTTGGGCATTGGTAATCTCAGGGAAATATTTCATTATTGATTCTAATTATTAACTAGGGAACATGTTTTAAACCGTCTTGAATTCAAACACAATTATAAAATTGATCTACATCTGTAGTATCAATTCTCTATGTATTAGAAACCTCTAGACTAACTTCTGTTTACTCTCAGATTCTAATCATGCATTCTTAACAAGTTTGATAGGTTCACAATTCACTTAAACATAAACTTTCATTGGCTTAAGATGAATTGCTCATTTAGGATTCTTTCAGGCATTTAAACAAACACTTTCCAGGTGTTAAACCACCTAAGATCAGAAACTAAGTGATCAGTTTAATTTCATGCATTACGAACAATCCTAGATGGAGATCCAATTGATTAAATCCCTAATCATACAATTCTCTGTCAACAATTCATGAGTCCCTATGCGAGAACCCTAAACCAAACGAGCAAACTACTCACACATGATAATCGAACAAACAGAGATCAGATCGGAGAGAAACATGATTGTATTGAACAGAAAATAAAGAGTAAGGTTCACAATTCTTCTCGGAGTCGAAGTACGGAAGATCATTCTTCTCCTTAGGTTACAAATCTCTCTCTTGCTCTCAAAAACTCAGAAAATAGCATTATGATACAAGAAACACGTGCTTAGGTTTTTGTTATGAAATCCGGTTCACGATAAGTTTGGTTTGGTTCTTTGTAAAATCAGTCTGCGAAACGGGACAAGGATTGATCGATCTTTAGACAAGGATCGATCGATCCTTGTCCATCTGGTTGGAGTTTTTCAGCTTTCAAGAAAACTTCTTTCCATGCTTGAAATCCGTCCAAAATGCAAGCTTGAATTCCTGTAAAAATACTAAAGAACACAAATCCACGCCAAAGAGATCCGAATACATACTAAAAACCATAATTCTCGAGTAAAAACCGTAATAAAAACCACTAAAATACTAACACATCAAATCCACCAGACTTGAACCTTTGCTTGTCCTCAAGTAAAGGAAACGAAGACTAAGCCTAGGGGAAAAGAAATTTGAAAACCAAATGGATATTATGCTATCAGAAAACCTTATTATGCACTACTTTCGCTAACCATATAGACTTATAACATTTAGAACATTCTTCCCAAGAATCACTGTATGACCTTCCAAGCCCATCCATACTCTAAAGTCTGAACCTGCAAACTCAGTTCCATGTTAATAACTCTCTACATTCATTCAAGATAGACGTGAAACTTTTTCACCAAAGAACTCGTAATCAGGAAATCAGGCTAGGTAATCAAGGCTTTTAGTTGTAAGATTTAGAGTGTTTCAGGTATCAAAAATTGCGTCAGAATGCAAGACATTATTCAAAATCGCAGGAGAGAAATAGTATATTGATATCCATGTCCCCTAACTACCCAAGTACAAACCACCAATAAAAAGTAAACCGAATACGTGCAAATTTCAGGGTGAAACTAATCAACAAAATAATATGCAAATGCTAATTTCTAAACCATATATGAAGAAAAAGAATATAATTTTCGTTATTTTTTTCTCAGAGAACAAAAATCTGGTAGAAATTAGCATATCAATGACATTTTTAACTTTTAAAACACCCATACAACATGAAGAAATGCAACATATCTATCTAAACCTCCAAAACACCCAACACCGAGAAATCAGACACTTAGAACCGTGTCCAAACCACCTAAAATGTTCAATCCTACCTAAGCAATTAAAAGGATCATGTCTACCCTATTCTCTCATTTGTTTTTACANTCTATTGCTTTTACACACAAGTGCATATAAAATCAAAAAGAAATGCATGGAGATTCAAGAAGATAAGGTAAGGGTGTGGCGCTAGACTAAAGATGAGTTTGGTCTCCCAGAATTACCGTAAAGAATGGTAGAAAAAATGGGGATGTAATCCTGAATGATGGGTTTGAATCCTGATTTCAATTTATTGGACAAAGCAATTAAGTTCATTAGTAGGCCAAATAAAATAGAGTTAATAACATTTCAGACAATAGTTTGAGTTCTAGAGATTTCTGGTGAGGAGTTTGGTCATGAGTTTTTCCGGTTTGCCTCCGCTAAAAGTTCAAATGAAATGGTCAATGAGAATATAAATAAGTGCAATGTGCAAAGGTAATAGTCTGAAATCATCATGAAGCATAAACAATCCATAACTGAGTTAATAAAAACATCAAAATTACTCAATCAACACCAAAAGAAAAAAAAAACATAAGTAACCTCCCCCAGACTTATCTCACACTGTCTCGGTGTGAAAAAATCCAAGGAAGGGGTAAGTAGTAAATAAAAATAAAAATAACAAATCAAATAAAACATAAATGAAAAGAAAAGGAAAGAGAACTACTGAGTTGCTCTGGAAGTGCCTCTAGGGCGCCTATCTGTATCTTCGGAAGCGTAGTATGCTCTCCTCTTGGATCGTTGCTCGCTCCGTCTGGCCTCTGTCTGGATGTGGCTCTGGGGCGCCTGCCTGCATCTCCGGAAGTGTAATCTGCTCTCCTCTTGGAGCGCTGCTCGCTCCGTCTGGCCTCCTCTCGAGCAAGAGCAGCGCGAGTATCCTGACTCTCCTCCTCATCAGAGTATTCACTCTCAGTCTCCTCGTCATCATCATCTGCAACAGCTGCAGGAACAGGTGATTTTGTGCGCGTAATAGCATCCTCACGAACAGACCTACTAGGAGAACAAGAAACTAACCTTCATATCCTGGAGAGCCCTCTAACGAAACGCATCATAAGAGAGCTCGTCCTCTGATGAATCTGAATGGTCCAAGCTCTGAACTCCGCTGCAGTAGCAGAAGAACGCGGTGGCGGGTTAAGCTCGTAGGCACTAAGATCCTCTGGAAACAGCTCCGCGATCTCAGGATCAGTAGGTGCGGTAGGTGGAGGCATATGAGCCTCATAATCAGCCTCATCAACAACACGGTCTCCAGCAGGACCTGAAGAACCCTTTTTTAAAGATGGGGGACAGGGACAAAGACTCTCTGCAGGAGGTAGAAAATCAACTCCATATGAATCAGCTAGAGATGTCTAGTCCGGCCATAGAAGCTCGATGTAGAGAGATCTCTGCTGGCGGTACTGGAAGTGATATATAAACGATATCGAGCTATCTAGAGAATACTTCCAGAGGGAAGCTAGAATGGCACAGTCAATGAGATGCTTCCCATCAAGGTAAGCATAAAGAGGTCACGAGCCATGATGTATCTCCACCTGCTTGGGGAGCTTGAGCTCCACTCTCTGATGACCAGTGAAGTCAAACCTGACGAAACGCACAAGTCAGGTAATGAGAGCACCCGCAAAAAAAGACTTCTTCTCAGAAGACACCACCTTGAAGAAGGCGAACTTGTCAGCAACCATTGCAGCCATGTTCAGATCTGTAGCCTCCACATAATGAATCTGGGGCGCCAAGTCCCATGTATGTCCAACACAAATAAAAAGAAGACCTAACTCGTTGTTGGTCAAAGCAGCCAGGATAGAATTGGCGTAAATGTGCGAGCTAAGAACCTTGGTCGTAAGGCTAAGGACAGGACTGCGGATACGCGAATGCTTCACGCTCCAAGAGACGAGTTGCCCAACAGCAATAAAGTCCCATAACTAATTGGACCTCGACAAAGTTGGTACCTAAGTACCTCAGCCCTGCGCAAAACCAAAAAATCTAGCCCAGTCCATGAGAGAGATTGAATAAAACTGACCCTGGACAATGAATGAGAATTTTCCTTGGTCAACCACCGAGTTTTCCAAATCCGGATAGACACATCGTGCAGAGGCCATAAAATCCCGACACAACTCGGGGTAGATATGCTCTTGAAGCTCCACCAAGCCTTGGAGTCCCATCCTGTCAAAATGAGCATAGAAGTCCTTCCTAATACAAAACGCCTCCAGGAGGTTGTTATCAATGACTCGAGTCATCGAAAACGTGATGTGTCCCAAGTCCTGCAGAAAATGTGAGTCATATTGGTCCCACTCCTGAGTAATGGGACGGTTGGCAGGATGTGTGAGATCGCTCCTTTTGAACCGACGATGTAGAACGGAGCTTGATGGATCTCGGGTCTCCGGAACTTCCCCTATCTTTTTTCAACCCATAACGTGCAAAAAGTAAACACTTGGAAACCAAATTAGTATCCGAATCAAAACGACACAAACACGAAAATCAATCACTCTAATTCAAAGAGTAATGTTCCTGCGAAAATCAAGCTCATAAATATGAACAACATGCATCAAATCATTCATTAAAGCAAGAAAAACATCAAATATGTCCAATTTCGTTTTGATTTCAAATCCAAGTGAAAATAATCAATTCATCGCAACCAATCATCCAAACATGTTGTAGTCAATCGTAGATATGCCACGAAAGAATAAAATCATCAATATCCAAAGAAAATCATGAAGAAACATATATCCTCCCAAAAATCTGGTGTACGAAACGCGAAATCAAAAAATGAATAATTCAATCCTTAAAACGCTAAATCTAGGTGGAATCCTATTGCTAAACATCTTAGAACATGTGTATAAGATCATTCAAGTACCAAACATTGATCAAGATCCAAGAAATCAAAGTTACCAAATTTCTCCAAAAATCTGCTCTGATAGAAAGATAGAGCACAAAATTCTCTTGATTTTAAACTCAAAAACCGTTCAGATCCGTTAAGATTTGAAGAAAATCGAGCAAGAGAGGTGATTTTTTCGTTTTGTTTGAAAGAGGATTATGAGGACTTACCTGTGTTGTGTCGCGTTATATGCTGTGAAATCGGGTCAAGGATCGATCGATCTTGGGACAAGGATTGATCCTTCTTCCTCTATTTTGGCACGAAATAAGACAGAGATCGATCGATTCGAGCACAAGACTCGATCGATCCCTGCCCGTCTGTCTGGGTGGTTTTATTGTATACAATACAAAAGCTAAAAACACAGAAAACGTTAAAAGCACCAAAAATCAAAACAAAAAGACGAAGAACACTATAAAACTATCTAAAAATGAAAAAGAAAACTACCTAGTGGGTTGCCTCCCACTCAGCGCTTGTTTAAAGTCTCCACCAGCGAAAATCTTGAGCTCAAGGACGCTGCTCATCGCTTTCTTCACAGCAGCTGCTCCCTTCTCTTTAAACTCTGGTGTAAGGATGGCCCTGACCTTGGAGAAAGGTCTGAATCTGCTTTGACACTTCACTCTGTACTCAATCTCACTTCCATCGCATCCTAGTTGAATCAAGGTCAATTCAGAACTCTCCTCAGTATTGTGCTCTTTCTGATTCACTTTGTTTTTGGTCTTTAGTTTTCTCACTGTAGAATGAACGTCTCCATCCAGGACTTCTTTGACGTCGTTCTTTTTAGCAGTCTCCAATTCATCTTTACTCAAATAACCATCCTCTTTGTCAACTTGTTATAAGGAAATGTGAAAAGAATCCTCGGTGTACGGTTCCTCCACATCCTCCTCAATCACATCAGTCAATGTTTCCACCCAAAATGTATGCCCATCAATTGTAGGCTTCTTTGTTGACTTCTCAAGGTTAAAATGCACATCTAGCTTACCCAACTGCAGATCAATCTACCCATTCTGATCATCAATCATCACTCTAGCAGTAGATAAAAATGGTCTTCCAAAGATAATAGGATCCTTGGGTTCTTCGTCAAGCTCCAAGACTACAAAATCAGTGTATACATAGCCTTTCCCAACACCAACAGGAATGTTATCGAGAATACATATTGGCTTCCGAATTGATCTATCAACAAGTATCAAGAACATCTTCGTGAGCTTATAGTTCACCATATTCAGCCTCTGCGAGACAGAAAACAGCATCAAACTAACTCCATAGCCCAAGTCACACAGACATCTCTCGAAGGTAAGAGATCCAATCATGCAAAGCAAAAAAAGGACCTGGATCTTCGCGTTTCTCTAGTGTAATATTCTGAAGAACTGCGCTAAACTCTACAGTAAGAACCGATACACCATGCTCTAATGTCATGCGGTCTGGAAGAATCTCCTTCATGTACCGTTTAAGTGAAGGTACCATCTCGACTACTTCTACGAAAGGCAATCGCACATGTAATTCACCAACTAGATTCTTAAACTTCTCATACTCGCGCTCATTGATCTTTTGACGGGGTCTGGAAGGATATGGAGGCTTGGGTATGTAAGGCGCGGGTGGTACATACTCATCCTCAACCTCCTATGCCTTCGATTCATCGCGATAATCTGACGAAATCGCG
This sequence comes from Anastatica hierochuntica, assembly GCA_900406275.1. Classification (NCBI taxonomy): domain Eukaryota; kingdom Viridiplantae; phylum Streptophyta; class Magnoliopsida; order Brassicales; family Brassicaceae; genus Anastatica; species Anastatica hierochuntica. The sequence continues at coordinate 27,028 of OVAN01003320.1, forward strand.
TCAGGATAGAGATCGATCGATCCAGGGGCAGGGATCGATCAATCTCTGTTTTCTGCCCAGATGTTATCAAGGTGGAATTGGACAAGGATCGATCGATCCTAGGGCAGGGATCAATCTATCCTTGTTCTTCTATCCAGGAGAAGCATGTTTCCTCTTTTCCACTTCGAACAGTAATAGCACTGCAATATTCCTTCAGATTCTTCTCCGGTTTAGCTGAAATGACACTTGGTGGTGCTCTGTTGCTCACAGAAGAAGTCTGAGCAACCTGTGTTTCTAGCATCTTCATTCAAACACCCATAGCCTCAAACTTCCCATTGAGGTCACTGTACATGCTATCGACTTTCTGATTGATTTCCGCAGTAGACTTAGTCTGATTTTCCAGCACTTGGTGTATCATTTGTTTCATATCACTATCTTGAGAAGACGTAGAAGATTGTCCTTGGTTCTGATTCTGATACCCCGACTGATAATTGTTCTTGAATCCTCCTCAACCGGACTGCTTCTGTTGATAGCCATTGTTCTGATTCTTGTTCTGAAACCCGGAGTTGAAGAAACTCTGATTCTATTGGTATGGCTTGTGGAACTGGTTCTGTTGGTTGAAACCTCTGTTACCAAAATTCCCTTGACCTACAATGTAATTCACATCTGCTTATCCATCATTCAGCTCCTCAGACACATGATACATTTGTCCCATTTTCTTCTCTCGAAGCACAGGTGCATCATTATGCTCCCCAACAAAGTTCACTCCTTGTTGATCTCTCCTCATTAGCTAATCGAGCTTTGACTGCATATCATGAATTCTCTTCGCATCTGATGATACAACTCCTCTACCACGGTCAAAACCTGATCTTTCATTGGCTTGACTATTCGCCAGGTTATTTACCAGCATATATGCTTCTTCCACAGTCTTGGTCGTGAAATCGCTATTGTTCGCGGTGTCCATAGCATTATGATATTTCTCCTCAACCCCATTGTAGAAAATGTTTAGGAGATTCCAATATGAGAACCCATGATGAGGACAAGAATTGAGGTACTCCTCGAATCTTTTCCAAGCTGCATGAAAACTCTCAGAACCCAATTGGTGAAATCCTGCAATCTTGTTTTGAAGAGACATAGACCTTGATTTCGTGAAGAAATGCCCAAGGAAGGCAGCCTTGATCTCGTCCCATGTAGTCAAAGAATCAGGCTCTAAACTATTATACTATCTCGTAGCTTTGTCATTCAGAGAGAAACTGAACAACTTGCATTTCAGAGCTTCAGCAGGTACTCCGTTTTGCTGGATGGTATTGCATATGACTTCAAATTTATCCAGATGTTGCATTGGGTTCTGTGATGGGCACCCATGAAATTGATTCTGCTGCACCAAGTTAATAAGACCAGTCTTGATCTCAAAGTCTCTTCTCTCTACGGGAGGCGGATTTGAGTGTCATATTGCGCCAGAGTCATCCTCTGTTGAGGTTGATTTGCGCGTTGTTGCCCCTCAGCTGCAACATTTTGCTGGCCAACTTGCTGAGCACCAGCATTTGCACCAGCATGAGCACCATCCCAGCAGGTGGATTACCTCCTGGAAGGACTCTAGGAAGGAGAGGATTTTTATGAACTAGAATGTTTTCTCCCTTGTTATCACCCATGATTTCAGCAAACTCAAATTCCTCAATAACCTCCAACAGCTTCTCCTTCTTCTTCTGTCTCTCTAGAAGCGTAGGTTCCGGCTCAAAATCGAGAAGATTCGCAATCTCTTGGCTTCTACTATGAGGCTTGTTCATGCACCTGAAAGCACAAAAACAGAGAAGAAAAAGAAGAGATTAAACAAAATAAAGAAAAATGTCTTAGGCACGCAATGATCCTAAGTTCTAAGACGACCTCAAATTTGATAGCTCAGGTTTTTGTTGGGGTCAAAAACGGTAATATCGAAATCGACGCCCGAAACTTCCAGAGGCCTCCAAATACAAACTTCGAAGCGAAACGAAACCACCAAAAGTGTTAGAGAACCGCTTCGCTTCGGAGAAATGTCTAAACGCCGATTGACGCCAAACCTACGAACGAGTCTTGGAACCGATTGATGACTGAACTCGAGGTCGATCTAGACGACGATTGGAACCAAGACCGGAGGTCCGTCTTGGTGCCAATTGGTGCCAAGACCAAAGCATGGTCTTGGCGCCAATCGGCGCCAAGACAGAGTGTTTGTCTTGGCGCCAAGACAGAGTGTCTGTTTTGGCGCCAGGACCAAGGCATGGCCTTGGCGCCGGTTGGCACTGAGACGCGTATAACGTTCAGTCGTAGTCCGTTGACTGAACCACGTCCGTTCCGATCGTCATTTCCTTCGAATCGTCTCTCGTTTCGTCTTGATTGGAGTTTCCGTCAAACCGTCATGACAATTGTCGCAAGGATTCGGGCTTTTTGTGGACTTCGTATCAATCGTATAAAACGACAACGGTTAACTTAAACACCGAAAGAGTCTAAACTATACGATCGGCCTTGTCGGTCCATGATGCTGTTGCCGCTTATTCCTACGAGAAACGATTTTCCGCGATAAATCGTAAA
>OVAN01003321.1:0-29568 GCA_900406275.1 Anastatica hierochuntica
TTTGTAAAGTTAGATTGGGCTTCAATGTACAGGGCCCAACAAAGAATTTTCTAGACATTATTTTTAGTGGTTTTGTGTTGTGGAGATAAGAAAATGACGTGGCATCTTATAAAGGTATTAGAAAATGCTTAGGTGGATAGGTTTAGAAGCCACCATTAATCACTTTTTAATAGTTAGATAATTAAATAATTTGAATAAAAATCAATCAATTTTGTTACCTAAATAATTCAAATTTCGTAATCTCGTATAAGTTTCTAAAAAAAATAAATATCATTATTAATTATGGTTTCTATTTTTCTTAACCGAAATTTTAGTATATTAAAAAAATAAATTATAGTATATTAAAAAAATAAATTATATTTCCATAATTAAAGAATTTGAATAAAAATCAATCAATTTTGTAATCTAAATAATTCGATTTTCGTAATCCACCAATAATTGATAAAAAATAATAAATGTCATTTTTTGGCTAGAGAAAAGTAAATAAATAATCACTAAAATTAAAAATTCATCAACAAATCAAATTATAACGTTTAATTCTTCAGCTCACCTATGAACGACACGTGGACAAAAACAATTTAAGTCACTTTCTTTTAATATATAGTAGGATACCAATGATCAATTTAAGAAATCGAAGTCCAACTGAGAATTATTATTTTTAAAGTTCCTTCAATTGAAATAAAAAAGTTAGATTTAGTAAAAAAAATGTGTCATAGTCATGAAAGATTTCGTGACTAAACTGTGGTTATAGGATCGTGATTTTTTTTTCATGGCTAATCGTGACTATACGAATTATTTTGTCACGAAGAAAAAGGTTACAATCCTATGATCACGTTTTTTCGTGACTGAAACGTGGCTATAACATTTTTTTTTCTACATATCCATTGAAAGTTTACTTTTTACACTATATGAATTTTTGTAGGGTTTACGAATCATATATATGATTTGTCGTCAACTCTCTCCATATTCATTTTTTTCTACATATCCATTAAAAGTTTACTTTCTACACTATATGAATTTTTATAGGGTTTACGAATCATATATATGATTTATGGCCAACTCTCTCCATGAAAGTGCCACCTCATCATACAAAAAGTGGACAAGTGTCCCTTCTATTTATTAAAAAAAGTATTGAAATTCTACTTTGTAGTTTTAATTTAATTATAAATAATTAAGTGTTTAATGATATGTTAATTGTAAGTTATTATCATAAGTATATATTTTTACAATATAATTTTTCTTTGTAAAAATTAAAATTCATTAATTTTGCTGGAAATCGACAATGAAGACGACAAATAATTCATTCAATTCGTGCTAAGATGAATTGGTGAGCAGGTCATCAGTAAATGTTTTTGCGTCACCTCGAAAGCGATGATGCTCAGTTTAGGTTTCAGACACTTTTTATCCATGGGATATAAAGTCATGATACATACTACTTATATATCTCTCGGTTATAAGGGACAAAAAACGGAAGAATTCGAGTTAGACATTTGTTTTGTTTTGTAAAATATAGGTTATCGTGGTTTATCTTGATTTCATCGGTTACTAAAACCTTCCTTAGTATATTTGCATAACTACCAAACTTATTAAATTTATATTGAGATTATAGTAAACTTTTTAAACTTGTAGCACGTAAATTATTCTTTCTTTTAAATAAAATCAAAAAGATTTTGGATATTAACAAAAAAAAGATATGGGATAAATATTTATACAAACAATATAAATCTATTATAAAATATGTGTAAATATATCTGCAGGTACACGCACGTATTGATCTAGTAACAACTTAAAAGGCTGGGAGTTGGCATTTATCAACATTATTTCATGCAAAATCGAACAACGCAAGACACAAAACGTAAGTATAGTTTCTCTCGTTATTGTCTACTAACTTTTTGATTCGCCAACTCTTCATTTTTCTCACAGAAATCCTTTTGATTAAACAAGTGGTACAAAAATCTCTGCTAGAGAAAAATTAAAGACATTCGTCGGTCTTACAAGGGTGAAAGTTATATAATGTGCTATTGAATTACGAATAAGACAATAAAGCACGGAAAGTAAAAAGGTACATCCGTCGAGAAATATAACGATTTACAGTCAAATGCTCCATTAATATTGCAGGAAAATCATCGAAAGCTCCTTGCCAACCAATAAACCTACCAATGTTAAGATCTTTGTGGTTTTGAATCTCCATGTTTGCGTCGAAAGTGTCGGAACACTAGGTACCCTAGAAAATGACCTTTTGGCTTGTATTGATTAAAGAAAGGGTGAATTTTCTTAATGTACCAACAAAAATTGATACTTGAATTTTAGGAAGTCCAAAAAAAAACATTGGGGTGAATTATAAATTTACCTCAATGCTTGAATAAGCAAAAAAAGTAAAAGAGTAAAATCAATTTTGAAGATGTTAAAAATTTACATAACTTGTGTTATATGGTGTGTTATACGGTTATTAGTTATAATTTCTCTTAAATAAAAGAACTATGCTCAGAGTAAATAAAATTAAAATCATAAAAATTTTTACATGTGAAATATTAAATACATAAATATTATTCCTCTCATTTATTTAAATGTATTGCTTAAATGAATTTGCTTAAATGTATTGCTTAAAATTGGATGAATCACAATACAACACATGAGCTATCATGTGTTTTCACCTTTTCTCAATACTAGGACTTTGTGTCCGCGCTACGCGCGGATTTGTGTTTGAATAAAAATCCTCCGAACTGTTATTAGTGTGTTTGTATCCTCGACTGTTTCCCAGGTGTAAAATATGAGATCTCGTATGTAAACCCTTCCTTTTGATCTTCTATGTGTGTCGCTACGGTTGAAGAATGCATGATTGGTCTACCATCTGTTCAAGTGGGAACTGAGCTTGTGTGAGGGGAATTATTGAAATACACTTTTATGAGGTATAAGAGAGCCTTAAAGCTTCTTTGTCAACCATGAGCATTGACATTCTTTTGGTTCTCCCTTTGTTGGCCCAATCTTGTACCACCCAAAAGCGGAGGAGTCGTACTATTATTGGGCGTCTGTAGAAACCAACCTGTAGGGTGTGTACGGTCGGAGGGTCTCTTCTTTAAGTTTTTCAACAACTGTTCCTCTCAACTGAATCTGACAAATCATAATATGAGTAAATTTAGCAGCTAATGACAAATATAATGTTAATCTATGGCGTGGAGAATGCAAAATCTCTAGATCATCAAGAAGCGTAGGTGGAATATTGTTAGTATCTTCGAAAAGGAGATCCTTCACAACTTCACTGTAAATCCCCTCAGATGAGATTTTTGGAGTAAATTTTCTCTTGTTTATGCTAAAAGAAACACTTACCTCATCATTTATAACACAAAATGTAACTTGCATAATGTCAGGTTTTGTAACATAGCGTAGTTTATACTAAATACGTATTTTGTCATTTTGTGAACAAAGGGTTTTAAACTGAGTCATTAGACTCCCCTAAAATTCTTGTACACATTTGTCTACAATTTGTATTATTATTTTGTGTAAACTTTTCGAGTTCAAACAGATATTAAAATAGCAATACATTTTATATGAAATTTTGTTAGTTTAAAAAAAGGGAGGATAAAACCATAACCGGATAAAAGAAACCAAGTCAAACCAAATAGGTGATTTTTATTTATGGTTAAGCGCAAAATTCATTTGAACATTATTTCTATGAAGTTTGGGTTTTGTTGGTTTAAAACGTTAAACCCAAAGACTAATTCGATATTCAATCAAATTTGAAATAAATAATTATTTTAGCTTCTTTTTTGTTGAATTTTCGTTTCCTATTTTTCACATTCTTAAAACCATAATGCATCTAAGTTTCGTATTTATCCTCTCAAAAAATATAGAGCTTACACTAGTTCAGAAGATAGAAAAAGAAACATTGATGTCTGAAGACCATATTTAAGTGTTTAATGATATATCTTTGACCTTTTTTCAGTTACTGTTACATAGATGCCTATCTTTTATTATACTTCTAGCCTGGTATATCATGATAGCACACCAAGTATCATAGTTTTAATGAAAGAAACAAAAGAAATATCAATGACTAATTGTGTAACTTTCTTGCTTGTACCTCCATCTTCAAGTTGATTGGTGTTACCAGCATTAGTAAATGTGTAACATCGAAGAAACATTGTTCCCCGCTGCATTGAAAGTACCAAATATGTTCAATTTTCAATAGCAAACAATGGCAAACAAAAGATAAGAAATCCATGCAGTAGTCAGAGAATGCTATCTTAGACACGATATGCGTTAAACAATTCATTGTATATTAGCTTTCTAATTTATCACTACGATTCCAATCACTTGGTTAGAGGTTTGTATCGTTATGCAATGTGAATGATGAAGACTAAAATTTAGAGACATGGAATGAAGAATGGCAACAGGAATAGCGAATAAGTGTTTGTTAATATGAATCCCATTAGATAATGCGGTCAGCTCTTCTGATAAAATTATATATCATCAGTTTAAAATTCTTTGCTTACTCTTTCAGGCAACGGTTGACAGTGGGACAATCCTTAGAGCTTCCCGCTTCTAAGCTGCCGGTAACTCCAGTTATGTGTGTCATTTGGCCAAGCACATCTGCAAGGGAGGCAAGTTGTAAAAGATGCAATGGAGAAGAATATGTGTAACAACTTCATGGTAGTGTTCTTACCGAAGAGGTCGACTCTGAACTACTTCTTTAGGATCCTGCTTTCTCCTTCAGGAACCTCGACAACAGAAGTCTGGCCCGTGAACACACTGGTGAGTTTGTTATCAGCAACTGTGAAATGGTCTCTCGCTGGCCTCAGCATGAACCTACGGATCCTATTTGCTTTCCCCACAACCATTAACTTGGCGAATCGAGTAAGACCACTTGCCGGGATGAAACCCTGGACAACGGAACACAGGAACGGCCAGAGGTTAAGAAGATGAAATGGAGATGAGAGTAGTTGATATAGACGGCTTACCTCAGCATCGAGAAGGAGCATCTCGTGGCATATGAGCGTTTGTCCTTTCTTGATGTTCCTAGCCTCCCAAATCCAAAGAGTGGACAACTGTGATGGAGATTTCTTCATTGAATAATATTTTTTTGGTCTTCTCGAGGACGGCGAGGATTCAGTTTTGCGCAGAGAGATCCATCACGGCGTGAGGAAATATAGTAGTTAGATGAGAAGGATTTCTTTGGGAGGAGTGCTAGCTTTATATGAGCTGCATCGATGGTCTTTAATGGCTTGCAGGTGGCCATATCGCGGTTGAAGATAGAGTAGGTGGAGCGACGTGATGTTATTACGGTATCTAATGGAGACATTCAAGGTTTCGCGTAACGGGTGGAGAGTGGAGAGACGAAAAGGCTGGAGGAAGAGAAATGGTGAAATAAATTAGGGTTAGGCGGCAGAGACGAAGAAGGTAGATGGTGAGTATGTCGTTTATGAGATGGGAAAGTTTTGGAAAACAGCACGTCTTTTGGATCTTAAACGACAAAGCGTCGAGCAGGAGGAGGGAGACATTTTGTGTTGTTAAGCGAGGAAGATGACGTGGCGATTTGGGGGGGGGGAGCTTGTGCTAATAGCTGACGTGGCACATCCAAGGTGGAAAATGAGTCTCTTTTAATAAGTATATAATTGCATTATACTATTTGAACTTCGAGTTATAACTCTCTCACAATATTATTGTAAAGGCAGTAAGACACCAAATTGTGGAATTCTTCTTATATGTATATAATCATAGTGTTTTAGTGATACAAATTAATACTAACCAAGAAAAAAAAGGAGAAGACTTGTAGCATAATCTATGCATAGAACCCTTTAGAAACTATACAGGAGCACCTCCAATGGGTATCCATTGGAGTTTCTAAGTGAGTATCCATCTTATTATTAAAATCAGAAATATCCAAAAAGTTAGAAACTGTATCTAATTTTAGAGACTTTTGAAACCGTATCTAAAAGAGTTGTGTGTAATTTTACATATTCTGTGGAACCCGCAAATTAATTTTTAGTTAAAAAATTGTTTTAGATACTAAGTGAGTATCTAACCACAAGATGGTCTAACAAACCAAAAAATAACAACACCCAAAAGCAATAAGCCCAGCATGGCCCGGTACCAGATAATTGCATTTTAGAAAAGAAAAAAAAAGTTAATTAAAAAATTCAGTTAACAATTATAACGCGAGTGTATATACTGAATCATACTCGTCGCGCGTGTAACGTCCGTACAACAAAATCGTACAGCCGACTCTGCGAGTTTGTGACTCGCTATCATTACGGTTATAACAGAGAGAGAGAGATATATAAACGCACAAAGACAAAAAGATCTCTCTGCTTCTTCTACTCTCTCGTCTTCTCCATTCACTTTCCTGCAGAGTTTCTTCCTCACTTTCTTAGAGAAAATTGTTAAAGATAGCAAGAGAGAGAGAGAGAGAGATAAGGATCTACGAACAACTATGGCGGTTGCGAAATCGGAAATGCAGGCGTTGGATAATCGGCATTCCTCTAGGTTTGCTTCACTTTACGTCGGTGATCTTAGTCCAGATGTGACGGAGGAAGATCTCATCAGCAAATTCTCCTCGACGGTTCCAGTACTCTCCGTCCATCTTTGCCGCAACTCGGTCACCGGAAAATCAATGTGCTACTCTTACGTCAACTTCGATTCGTGTTACAGCGGTAAAGAGATCTCCGTCTTGAATCGTTTCCTTTTCTTCGCTATAATCTCTGGCTTTTGATGTCTTGGTTTGTCGATTACTTTCTCTCTCTCTCTCATGTTCTTGTTTACGTACAATCCTAATTCTTGTATAAACCCTAGGAATTTTCTCCCCTGAATCTGTACCCATTTCCATGTTAGAAGATAATTTGTCTGCGTTTTCTGCAAATTGTTATCTCTGTGTTGATTCACAGCTAGCGATTTCGCTCTTCTTCAAGATTCTTTAGGTTTCGATTGATTTAATCACTTACTGATAAATCCTTGTTTCTTGTTTCTTTCGGATTCTCTGGATTAGCATCGAATGCTATGGCTTGCTTAAACCACACTGATTTGAAGGGGAAGACGATGCGAATAATGTGGTCTCAGAGAGATCTTGCATACCGTCGTCGTAGCGGTTTCGGAAATCTTTTCGTAAAGAATCTTGACAGTGCGATCACCAGCATTTGCTTAGAGCGAATGTTTAGTCCCTTTGGAGCCATACTTTCTTGCAAAGTCGCTGAAGAGGATGGCCACAGTAAAGGTTTTGGTTTTGTTCAGTTTCTTACAGAGCAATCTGCTGTCGCTGCTCGTTGTGCCCTCCATGGCTCTATGGTTGATGGCAAGAAACTGTAAGTTTACTGTATTGACTTTGTGCCTTTAACCATGATTTGTTATTAACTGAACGTTAATGCATGTTTGTTTATTTGCTATGTTTTGTTCTTAAGGTTTGTAGCCAAGTTCATCAACAAGAATGAAAGAGCGGCTATGTCTGGAAATAAAGAGTTTACAAACGTTTATGTGAAAAATCTGATGGAAAATACTACAGAGGATAATCTACATAGAATGTTTTCACAATATGGGACAGTCTCTAGTGTTGTGGTTATGAGGGATGGTATGGGAAGATCGAGAGGTTTCGGATTTGTCAACTTCTGCAAACCAGAAAATGCTAAGAAGGCTGTAGAATCTCTCAATGGAAAACCAATTGGTAACTCAACTTCTTCGTCTGAACCTAGTACTTAGTATATTGTTTATTAGACCAGAGTTTCTGATTTTAGAACATTTCTTTAATAGGAACGAAGCTTCTGTTTGTTGGAAAGGCTTTGAGAAAAGCTGAAAGGATGGAGATGCTGAAACAAAAACACAGGGACAACTTTGTTGCCAAGTTTAACATGGGGTGGCCTAGTCTATACGTGAAGAACTTGAGTGAATCAATGAGCGAAGCAAGGCTGCGTGAAATATTTGGAAGCTATGGGAAAATAGTCTCAGCCAAAGTGATGCGTTATGAAAATGGCAAAAGTAAAGGATTCGGCTTTGTGGGTTTCTCTAACCTTGAAGAGTCCAAACAGGCTAAAAGACAGCTCAATGGTATAGTATAACTGTAGTAGCTTAGCTTATCTTTCATCTAAACCATGCTGATATTACTACTATTGCTTTCAGGGTTTTCAGTTGATGGAAAATTACTTGTTGTTCGGGTTGCTGAGAGAAAAGCAGATCGACTCAAGAGGATGCAGCAATATTTTCAAGTACAACCGCAAGCACCTCCTGTCCCTTCACCAGCTCAGCCAGTCCCTCCATCTATGCCGAGCTCATATGGTTACTTGCAGCCACTCCAAACTGGGGCATCTTATTCTTGTTACTATATGGCCCCTCGGTTACCACAAATGTTGGGTCATCAAAACGTCATCACCTGTGTAAGCTCTTTTCTGCATCCTCAATACAAACACAAAACCCACCTTTTACTTTAAAGATCACTCAACACTTCCTTTTATTACTCAGGTTCCAGCTGGCCAAGCTCATCTAAAGGCGAAACACTCGGTATGCTTTTTCTTTTCTCATCTTCATTAGCAACATGATTTGTTCTGAATCCTTCATGTCTCTCCTGATTTTAATGTTGAATTGACTCAAAATGTTTGCTCGGTTTAAACTTTTTGCAGTTCACTACCTTTGCCAAGAGTGGTGCTAAACAGAAACGGGTCTTTAAGGGCGATGGTAAGCAAAACTTAGAGGCACCCGCTTGCTCCAAAGCGAAGATGGCTGAGGAAAAACTTAAGAAAGCAATGGTGTCACCTGATAAGAAGGCAGAGAAGTTTGGAAAAATTGGCCCTGCTTCCGCGGCTTGAGCTTTCTCGTTGCTTAGAACCATTCAACAGATGTTTCTCATAGAGATGAATAGATTTTAAGATCACAACTGTTTAGCCTATAATCGTTTTCTTTTTTGTACATAGGAACATGGACATAGTTTCTTTCTAGTATGATATGTTGCTCAACTCTTTGGTTTTCTTGTAGAAAGTAATCATCAATTCATTTGTAAGTAAACGATGTTGGGTTGGTAAATAACACAAAAGGATACATAATAAATGTATGAAACAACGATTTGAAAAAGAGAAGAAGAGAAATTACTTTAGAGATCAACCAAGGAGAGAGAAGCCCTGTCCAATTAGAGCAGTGGCAAGGATCTCATTGGCAGCTTCAGAGGGATGAACACTGTCCCAAAACACATACTGAGTCGCATTTGAGCATGTCCCAAACGATTTCGGATTGCACAAGAGTGAGGTTGTCTCGACTGTTCCTGTTCCACAACATCCTTTTGTTGCTTCCGTGAATCCTTTTCAGAGAAAAAGAAAGAGATGAAAAATGGTCATGGATTAGGAAAATGTAGATCAACAACCAGAAACATTGTATATATATATATATATGTAGTCCATGTTTGTTTGTGACTTACCAGATTTGGCAGGGGACTGAACAAGTTCATAGAGTGGGTTGAATATGTCGAAGACAACAATCTTAAGACCTGGATATTGTTTCTGAAGCTTAGAAGCAGCTGAGTTAAGCTTCTTGTTGAATTGCTGAGCATCTGTGTTGAGTCTTGAAACACAGCCTTTTTCATGAAAACCGAAAAGGGTTCTTGCAGCTGGAAGACATCCCATTGGAGGCAGAGAAGTCACACCGATCTTCCTTGCTCCAATCCCATACACTTGCTGCATCCACATAGAGGACTCACATTCATTCTCTTCTTTGCAAAATTGAAAATAGAGGAGGGAAAAAAAAAAAAAAAAGCTTACCTTGATAAATGTAGAGAAGTTATCGATAAGGAAAGATCCGTACTGATCAGGAGTGTAGGCTTTGTTAAGCAGAGGATTCACATAGTAGTTTTGGACAAAGTCGCTACTTCCTGCACTTAAGAGATAGATTGCTCCCTTTATGATCGAATCAGACTGTTTGCTTCCTGCAACTTTTATGAGCTTGCTCTTGTATTCCTTGAAATACTCAACTTGTTGATACAACGGGATCGCATGCTTCCAAAACAAAAGGAACATAATCACTAATCAGATCAAACAATAAGCAAACAAACAAACGGATCAAAGAGGAAAGAAGAGTCATTCACATTGATAAGAGCAGCTTTGTCATCGTAACCTGAAGCTGCAGAAGCAAAATTAGCACCAATGAGAAGGTTCTTGCCTGAAGCTTCCGGACTCAGATAAGCTGGTGGGTACTTAGTGAAGCCCAGAGTCTCAGCTGGAACAGAGAAAAAAAAAAACACAGACACAGACAGAGAAAACTTCAGTTTCAAGCAATCTACTCAAGGGAGGAACTTTAAAAAAAAAAAAGATAGCTTGAGTCACAAGTAAAAGCTTCTCACCGGTTATATCGGTGGCTAATTTGCCATTACAGAAACGGCCGGTGGGTTTATGGTTAGCAAAATCACGGCCATAAGGAGGATAATCTGCTCTGAAAAGTGTCGGAAGATAGTTGTTGTTTCCGACATCAACTACAGAGTCTCCAAATGTTATGATTGCAGGAACAAGAGTCGTTGGAACATTGTCTTGAGCAAATGAGATTTGGAGAATGGAGAAGGTAGACGAAACAAAGAGAAGAAGCAAAAACGACGGCGTGCTGCTATGTTCCATTTCAATCGATCTTTGGTATGTGTGAATGGTGTTGTATTGTACTCTGGTATATAAACATATAGAGGGAAGAAGGTTACACAAAGACAAAGAGGTTAGGAGTTTAAGTTTTACTTCAATGTTGTGTCAACTCTTTCTCTCTTGTTCAATAATTTTCCAACCATTCTTTTTTACTCAACCAGGCTGTTTTCATTTTAAATTTAATTTTCGTCAATAGGTTTACCCTTTTAAGTGGAAAAGAGTTGCACATGGAAGCCATAAATAGGATCTTTGGTCTGTGTTAAAGTGAGGAAGATGGAGGTTGTGAGAGTGAGTGAGATAATATTAGCTAGGGTTAATAAATGTGTCGCAATAAATGAGAGTTGTTCTACGTCGCTTTGGAAATGATAAACAACTCATACAAATTCACAATAGTTTGTAATATCATGAATTTCCCTTCACTTGTCTTGAAATAAGCTTGGGTTGTGCTAGAATAGAACTAGTAAAGGTGATCTTCCTGGAATAATTTTCGCTAAAGTACAGAAAAATATCGCATGGTGATTTGCAGGACAATAAATAAACCCTTTAAAACCTCTTGAAAGAGCGTTCTCCGTCAAACGATGGCGGCTCTAGAGTTGTCTACAGACCAGCTCATATAGTAGATGCCTCAAACAAACACGCAAGTAAGTTCTCTTTTCATTTCCCTATCTCTTCTCGGGATTTCCCTTTTTTTTGTTAAAGGATTTCCCTATTTTTTGCGTAGATTATTTAACATTTTGATATAACAAGTAATTAACGTAGTTTAATTTCAGAACATATCCCCATTCCTCTCTTTTGTGTGGAATTTTTCATCAGATTTATTTAGATCTCGCATTGTCTTCTGCCATGACTAGTGAACTAAATAATGTGAAATAGACGCAGTTGAGTTTCTCGCCTTTAATTACGTCTCTCCTTGTTCTTGTTTAAGCTCTCAAGCCTGAACTGGTTGTAGAAACCTAACCCATTTCAAAACAACCGGCAGGTTATCTTATAAAAAAAACAACCGGCAAGTTATCAATTGGATTATTTTTCATCTAATGATATGTCATATAAATTTGTAAGTTTGATGAGTTTCTAACTCAAAACCAATTGAGAATGAGTGGATTGATCCATGTTAATTATATATTACTTGAGTCCCTTTTTAAATTTTCGATGTGAGATATTTCTCCATGCACTTTCTCGAGATAATAACTCTAGACATTAATTTTGACAATCCATCATGGCCCATATTTCTCCAAGCCCTTTCTCGAAATAATGACTCTAGTCATTAGTCTCGACAATCCATCATGGATTCACGGCCCCTCCGAGATAACGCTCTTTTTTCTAGTTATCTCCATGAAATTGAGCCTTATTTGGATCATCAATTAATGGGGGTGACCAGACCACTTTCCAGACCGGATTAATGGGATAAAGTGTGGGTTGACTCCGATACAATGTTAAGTTTGATGGGCTTCTAACTCAAAATCAATTGCTATGAGTGGATTGACCAATGTTACTTATATATTACTTAAGTCCCTTCTTAAGCTTTCGATGTGGGATATTTCTCAAAACCCTCCTTCGAGATAATGACTCTTTAGTAATTAATCTCGACAATTTATCACAATTACACAACTGGATAAAACAAAGTCAAACCTGAGCCAAACGCCCAAACGAAGTAAATGAAAGATGTGTCAATTGGGCTTGATGACCATGGGCTAATCCGGTCCAAATTTAAATGGACCGGTCATGGTCAAGCCCATATATGAAGCGATACAAATGGACCAAATCCAATTTTTTCCACACACACAGTGGGCAAAATCAATTGGACATTAGGCGTCCAATAATCTTTAAATTTATGATTTGTAAAATTTGAAGCAATTTTATCACTTTTTCTCAAAAGCCGCAAAAAATCATTGGAAAACCACCAAAACCCACAAAAAATTTGAAAAACGCAAATATTATTTTCCGGGAAAATCATAAAATCGCGATTGAGCGGGAAATCAGGGTTTCTACGGTAAAATTACAGTTTTGACAGTAAAGTCGCGGTTTAGATGGACAAGTCACATGTCGATATATTGCGGTTTTGACGGAAAATCAAGTTTTGTGGGGAAATCGCGGTTTTGGCTTGGATTTGCGGTTTTTGCAGGAAATCACGGTTTATGCGAAAAAGTTGCGGTTTTGACAGAAAAATCACGTTTTGTGAGCAAATCTCGGTGTTAGTGCAAAATTAACGGTTTAACGGTAAATCGCTCTTTTGGTGGGAGAATTATTGTTTTATCGGAAAATCGCGGCTTTGATGGAAAAATCGCGGTTTTGGTGGAAAATCACGGTTTTGGTGAAAAATCGTGGCTTTCATAGAAAATCATTGTGACTAATGTGAGCATGAAATAAATTAAATATTAGTGAATGATACAATTAATTATAAATTCATAATTATCTTATTAAAAGGGAAGGCATAGATCTTTTCATGTGTGATTTTTTAAAATAAACATATTTTAAATTTTTTTATTAAACGTATCTAATAAATTAAAATAACTCTAATTACTCATTTATATATTCCAACAAACATATTAGAATATTATAATATTCTTTTCACTTAAACACTATCAACATTATAAACCAACAAAATTTAAAATCATCAATTTTTAGCAAATTTAAATATAGTTTGTTTTCAAATTTAAAATAAATCCATAACTTTTAAAATAATTATATTAAAATATTATTATTTTCGAAATAAAATTTGTTACAAAAAACTAATAAAGTGATAAAATTTAGAAAAATCTATAAAATTTATAAATAATTTATATAAACTATAAAATTTTAAGTTTAGTCATGATGTTTTTGTAAATACTCTAACAGGGTTTGTTTCACGGTATTTCGGGAATTGAATATTATCTGAACTGAACCCATGCAAGTATCTGAGAAAATCTGAAAGTTCGAAAATCTCAAATCTCAAATCCAAATCGAACCCGTAATTCGATATAACTGAAAATTCTAAAAGTTTTGAATCTAAACCCGAATCTGAAACTCGAAATAACCGAAAATTATAAACCCGATACTCGAAAAATCTAAACATGATTAATAATATATAAATTTATTTTAAAAAATCCCGTACGATTGCGCAGGTCAAAATTCTAGTTAGAAGATTAACTATCAATTTTTTGGGTGTTCATGGACTTGTACATTTGGACATGGTCTTTATTGGTTTTGAACATTTATTTTTGACTCTTTTCCATTAATTATAACCCAGAAAATTAATAGTCAATTGTATAAGTCCAAATCGGCTATGGGCGGACCAATTGACACCTCTATAAAACTACGAGGTGTTAATTGGGCTGGATGTCTATGAGCTAATCCGATCCAAATTTACATGGGCTGGTCTTGGTCAAGACCAAATATGAAGTGGTTTAAATGGGTCAAATACTACGTACAAGGTGGGCAACACCGAATGAACATTGTATGTCCAATAATCTTAAAATTCTTAGGTTTGTAAAAATTGAAATAATTTTATTTTTTTACCTTTTTAAAGAAAACTCGACTATATAGCAATCCTTGAAATATCGCTTTTTATAAAAACACGAAAATCGAAAATATAACATTTTCGCAAAGGTCGCAAAATCCATTTTCCAGAAAACAAGCAGAACCCGCAAAAATTTGTGAAAACTACAAATATTATTTTTCTGGAAAAATTATAATCGCGGTTTTAACAGGAAAATCGTGGGTTTAATGAGAAAATTTCAGTTTTGACGGAAAAAGCGTTTTGGGAAAGTCACGATTTAGCGGGGAATTAGGGTTTTGCGAAAAAATCGCGGTTTTGGACGGTAAAGTCTTGATTTTGACAGAAAGTCACGTTTTGTGGGAAATCGCAGTTTTTGTGGGAATATTGCAATTTTGGCGGGAAAGTCCCAATTTTGACTGGAAGTTCACGATTTAACGGATAATGGCGATTTTGGCGGGAAAATTGAGGTTTTGGCGGCAAATTGTGATTTTGGCAGGAAGCTTATAGTTTTGTCTATGAATTACAGTTTTGAGGGAAAAATCACGTTTTGACAGAAAATCGCGGTCTTGGCGGAAAATCGTGGTTTATACGAGAAAATCGCAGATTTGACAGGAAAATCAAGTTTTGTGGAAAAATCTTAGTTTTAGCGGAAAATCACGTTTAACGGTCAATCTCGGTTTTGGTGAGAGAATGTTTTATCGAAAAATCGCGGCATTGGTGGGAAAATCGCAGTTTTGGCAGAAAATCGTGGCTTTGATGAAAGATCATTGTGAATAATGTGAACATAAAATAAATTAACTAGAAATAAAATATTATAAAATTCATAATTGAAAGATTAACTGTAAATTTTATTGGGGGTCCATGGACATGTCCATTTGGACATGGTCTTTACTGATCTTGGACATTCACTGGTAAAAAAAGTGTTATGGTCATGAAAATTTTCGTGACAAAATCGTGGCTATAGGATCGTGACTAAATTATCTCAAGTGGTCTAGAAGAAGAAATAATGTTTGATCTAAAAGAAAGTTTGTGACTTTTATTGATAGAACAAGAGTTGCATAATAAAGAACCTTGAATTTTGTGTGAGAAAGGTAATGAACAACTAGAAAGAATACGATTTAAAACTTCAAAGACAGGATGATCGAGACGCGAGAGCCACTCAATCATTGATGTTTTTATTGCAGAAAGGACACAAATTTTTGTTGACGAAGGAACTAAGTCGAGCCACTCATACATCTCGTTCTTAGTGCGACATGTTTTTATTAATGCCCCGTGGCTAGATCTTTCACCTGATAAGACCATATATCAAAAGTAATACAAACATTATTATCAGCACATGCTTGTCTTATTGACACCAAGTTCTTATCGATATTAGGAGCATAAAGAACATTATTTAAAAAAATTATGCAAGATGGTAGAGTAAGTGTGGCAAAACCAGTATGAGTGATAGCATGGTCTGAACCGTCCCCAAGTACTATGGTTTCATTTCCCTGATATGGTGAATGCAACGCCATATTGTTAAGATCAGATGTTACATGATGTGATGCTCCATAATCGAGTAAGAAAGATGGAGGCTCCATGTTTTGTTGAGGAGCAGACATCATCGTATGGTTTACACGAGGTTGCCATGGCATAGGTGATGGTGAATATGTAGCAGAAGGACCAAGAGACACAATGCGGAAATGTGTGCATCTCTGAGTCGTGTGTCCAACAACACCAAATGTCTGGCATTTTCCCGAATACGACTTTGAAAATCCTTGCTGGAAGGGAGGACGCGGAGCGTAAGACTAGTTATGTTGCTAGTCATAGTGTTGTTGTTGTGGGCGATAGTTGGTCTTTGGCTTGTTCGTGACCACAGTCGCAGTAACTGGGAATGAGACGCTTGGCTGAGCAAAAACAATTGCAACTTCTCTGTTAACGAGTTTATCTCGTAATTCATCAAACGAGGGAGGAGAGTCACAATCATTGATCTGCTCCACAATGTCGCGGTACTCATAATCCAGGCCATCAAAGATGTATTCAATGACGTCTTCATGATCAAGAGGCTTTCCAAGAATGGCCAATTGATCAGCCTTTGCTTTAACAGACTGAAGATACTCATCAATTGATCGTTGACCTTTGCTACTTTTCTTAAGATGCTCCTTAATCTTTTTTATATGGCCGCGAGATGGTCGGCCAAATGTGGAACGTAGTATGTTCCATGCTTCAAGATATGTTTGCGCTGTGGAAATAAGGTTGGATACTAAGGGAGATAGATCCTAGCATCGCAGAGAAAATAAGCTTCTCTTGCCTGCACCACGCGGTGAATTCCGTTATTTGGAGTAGTGAGATTGTTGGGTTGAATAGTCGGAGATGGAATCAATGCACCGTCGGTGATGGACTTCATGAGATCATACCCATCGAAAAACAGAGAGATTTGGAGACTCCAAGTTATACAATTCGAGATCGTTAGACGAGTAATAATGCTCATTTTGATTGAAAGATCAAATATTTTGGATCCGAAGGAATAACAACAACCTGAGAGGTTGAAGACGGTGGAGTCGATTCCATTGAAAAGAAAAAAGTTTAGGATCAGAAGAGCTCTGATACCATGTGAATCAATGTGTTGTTTTCAATAATTATGTGTCGTGTTACATATATACTCGAGAGAGATCCTAAGAATAAGGAAGAGATATAGAAAACTAGAGATACTCTTAGATACAATATATAGGATATAGACTATATGTATCCTAACTACTTCCTATACGCCCCCTCAAGATGGAGCGAGTGACTAGAGTTCAATCTTGACACACATAGAAACAAACTTGGCACGCGATAATTGCTTGGTTAAAGCATCGGCTAGTTGATCTGCAAATGAGACATGAGTAACACGAAGAGAACCTGATTGAACCATGTCTCTAATAACATGATAGTCCAAAGAAACATGCTTCATACTGGAGTGAAAAACTGGATTAGCACAAAGGTATGTGACACCGATGTTGTCACAATAGATAACCGGAGTTTCAGATGGTGTAATACCAAGCTCACCAAGTAAAGATAAGATCCATTCTACCTCTGAAGCAGTGTCTGAAACAGACTTGTACTCCGACATCAGTCAAAGATCTAGCTACTTTCTTTTACTTCTTAGATGGCCATCACACCTGATGATTTTCCACATAGATTAGATACGCACCAGTGGAGGTATAATCAACTCTATCGCTGGCTCAATCAGTGCCATGGAAAGCATGAATACGTAACGGACTTAAAGAAGAGAAAAAGAGACCCATCTTCTACGTACCACAAAAATAACACAATATTCTCTTAGCTGCCAATCAATGATCTTCACGTGGTTCATGCATATACTGGAAAAGCTTGTTGATTGCAAAAGCAATGTCTGGCCTGGTGAAAAGGAGATATTGAAGACTTCCAATAACAGAGCGATACTCTGTTGGATCAGCAAGAACAGAGTCGGATGTGGCAGAGAGCACATAATTGTCCGCCATTGGAGTTGCTACTAGTTTGGCGGAAACCATGTTTGAGTGAGAGTTATACGAACAGTTGTATGAGTGACTTAAATCCCAAGAAAATAACTAAGGTCCCCCATATCTTTTAAAGAAGACCGAGCTGCAAGAAGATCGATGAACTGTTGAACATGATCACCCGAATTCCCTAGGACCATGATATCATCAACATATACGAGGACAACAAGAATGATTCCTGCTTGTTGAAACAGAAAGAGTGATGTGTCTGCAACATAGTTATAAAACACATACTCCACAAGAAACAATCGAAGAGCATTGTACCAGGCCCGAGGGCTTGTTTAAGGCCATAGATCGCTTTGATCAACTTGCATGAATGATTCGACTTGTCATAATCAATAAAACAACGTGGGTGAGTCATATAGACATCCTCGGATAGTTACCCCTGCAGAAAAGCATTGTTGACATCAAGCTGCCTTAGTGTCCATCCGCGAGCAGCCACTTGACCTATAACAATCTGAATCGTTAGATGCTTTACAACCGGACTAAAAGTTTCAAAATAGTCAATACTAGGTCTTTGATTATACCCCTTTGAAACCAAGCATGATTTGAATCGTTCAATGGATCCATCGGCATTCCTTTTAGTTCGAAATACCCAACGACAACCAACTAGATTATAGCTTGGATTAGGAGGGACAAGTATCCAAGTTCTATATTGTACATGTGAGTTGATTTCATCACCCACTTTGTTTCGTTTTCGATCATCCTTAAGAGCTTTAAGATACGTTTAAGGTTTTGTGTCTTCATCATGTAAAACCGTAATACTAAGGGCATAACATGGATTGGGCTTAGTAATCTGATTCTTTGAGCGTGTTATGATTGGATTATGATTGGATATTGGTGGATTGTGTGGCACGATAGTCAAGGAAGCATCCTTTGGAGAAGTGTCACAAACAGGAGCTGTCACAAGTGACTCGTCAAAGTTATCGGATTGTACAGGTTCTGTTTCCGGAGCCGCCACAGGATCAACAGTTAACGGTGAGATTTCAGCACCAGTAATGTCGACGACGCACTAGAAACAGGATATTGTTGTGGCGGAAGAAAGACGATTGCAGGAAAAGAACCTGAAACAGAGGAAGAAGAAACAAAGGAGGAAGTCGACACAGGAGTTTGAAAAGGAAAGCTAGTTTCAAAAAATTCAACGTGACGAGAGGCATAAATGCGAGAAGTTTCTTTGTCAAAGCATAAATATGCACTCTGACTCAGAGAATAGCCAATAAAGACATAAGGAGCAGACCAAGAATCAAGTTTATGAGCTGAATAAGGATGCAACCATGGATAACATAAACACTCAAAAACACGAAGTTTAGAGTAATATGGTTTCTCTTTGAAAAGATACTCGAGAGGGATTTGAAAAATTTAAGGATGAGCTAGGAAGACGGTTGATCAAATATACAGTTGTGGTAAATGAAAAAGACCAAAACTCCAAAGGGATATGAGGATGAGATAAAAGAGCCAAACTCGTTTTAAAGATATGACGATGCTTGCGCTCTGAAATTTCATTGTGCTCGGGAGTTTGAGGCGGTGAAGTACGATGAGCAATACCACTTTCCGATAAGAAAGGTGTTAAAGCTTGAAACTCACCACCATTGTCAGAATAAAAGGTTACAATTTTTTATTGAAACCAATTTTCTACAAGTTCTTTAAAACACCGAAATGTTTCAAAAATCTGAGATTTGCGTTTAAGAGGATAAATCCATGTGTATCGTGTAAAATGATCAACCAAAACCAAGTAATATTTGAATCCATCTAAAGAGAAAACATGTGATGTCCAAACGTCAGAATAAATTATCTCAAGTGGTCTGGAAGAAGAAATAGTGTTTGATCCAAAAGAAAGTTTGTGACTTTTATTGATAGAACACGAGTTGCATAATAAAGAACATTGAATTTTGTGTAAGAAAGGTAATGAACAACTAGAAAGAATACAATTTAAAACTTCAAAGGCAGGATGATCGAGACGTGAGTGCCACTCAATCATTGATGTTTTATTGCAGAAAGGACTAAAATTTTTTTGATAAAGGAACTGAGTCGAGCCACTCATACATCTCGTTCTTAGTGCGACATGTTTTTATTAATGCCCTGTGGCTAGATCTTTTACCTGATAAAACCACAGATCAGAAGTAATACAAACATTATTATCAGCACATGTTTGTCTTATTGTCACCAAGTTCTTATCGATATTAGGAGCATAAATGACATTATTTAAAGCAATTATGCATGATGGTAGAGTAAGTGTGGCAAAACAAGTATGAGTGAAAGCATGGCCTGAATCGTCCCCAAGTACTATGGTTTCATTTCCCTGATACGGTGAATGCAACGCCAGATTGTTAAGATCAGATGTTACATGATGTGATGCTCCATAATCGAGTAAGCAAGATGGAGGCTCCACGTTTGGTTGAGGAGCAGACATCATCGTATGGTTTACACGAGATTGCCATGGCATAGGTGATGGTGAATATGCAGCAGAAGGACCAAGAGACACAATGCGGAATTGTGTGCATCTCTGAGTCGTGTGTACAACAACACCAGATGTCTGGCATTTTCCCGAATACGGCTTTGAAAATCTTTGCTGGAAGGGAGGACGCGGAGCGTAAGACTAGTTATGTTGCTAGTCATAGTGTTGTTGTTGGTGTTGTGGGCGATAGTTGGTCTTTGGCTTGTTCGTGACCTCATTCGCAGTAACTGGGATGGAGACGCTTGGCTGAGCAAAAACAAGCGCAACTTCTCTGTTAACGAGTTTATCTCGTAATTCATCAAACGAGGGAGGAGAGTCACAATCATTGATCTGCTCCACAATGTCGCGGTACTCATCATCCAGGCCATCAAAGATGTATTCAATGACGTCTTCATGATCAAGAGGCTTTCCAAGCATCGCAAATTGATCAGCCTTTGCTTTAACAGACTGAAGATACTCATCAATTGACCGTTGACCTTTGCTACTTTTCTTAAGATGCTCCTTAATCTGTTTTATATGACCGCGAGATGGTCGACCAAATGTGGAACGTAGTATGTTCCATGCTTCAAGATATGTTTGCGATGTGGAAATAAGAGGTTGGATACTAAGGGAGATAGATCCTAGCATCGCAGAGAAAATAAGCTTCTCTTGCCTGCACCACGCGGTGAATTCCGTATTTGGCGTAGTGAGATTGTTGGGTTGAATAGTCGGAGATGGAATCAATGCACCGTCGACGATGAACTTGTTGAGATCATACCCGTCAAAAAACAGAGAGACTTGGAGACTCCAAGTTATTCAATTCGAGATCGTTGACGAGTAACAATGCTCATTTTGATTGAAAAATCGAATATTTTGGATCCGAAGGAATAACAACAACCTGAGAGGTTGAATAGGGTGGAGTCGATTCCATTGAAAAGGAAAAAAGTTTAATATCAATGATCAATGTGTTGTATTCAATAGTAATGTGTTGTGTTACATATATATTCGAGAGAGATCCTAAGAATAAGGAAGAGATATAGACAACTAGAGATACTCTTAGATACAATATCTAGGATATAAACTATATGTATCTTAACTACTTTCAATAACGTAAACATTGTGAAAATATTTTAAATGACAAGTGGTCAAGGGAAGTTAGCATCTACTACAATAAAATGAATTCAGAATAGAAGTTTGTGTTTAGTAACGTTATGAAGTTGTGCACCACAAAAAAAAGGAAATAATTTCATCTATAGTTGTTGTGGGCATTGATATAAGCATCTCTAACCCAAGTTTAAATTGTACTCTAAAATGAAATTTATAGGAGAATATGTTCTCAGCTCACTCCATTTTGAACTTTAAAATAGAGTAAAATTAGATTTTACTCTATATTTAGGATAAAAAATGGAGGTGCTCCATTTTAAAAAAATTTTAATGGTTACTCCATTTTGGAGTAGTAGTATGGAAATTCTAAAAAGTACCATTAAAATAAATTGTTGTGGAAAATACAATTACACGATTTATTTTTCTAAAAATATTAAAAAACTATATCCTCATATAAATTAATATGAATTCAAAACCACGATTTCAGTTCCGGTTCATATTGTCCACCCCTAATACAAATAAGTTTTTGCCATAAAAATAAAATTTATCATATGTATGATTGTTTTAGAGGTGATATATACGTTGTGTATGTTTGGTAGATATAATTAAATAATTTTGTCCGGTGCATAGCACCGGGAAATAGGATCAACATAAGCGTGTTATTTGTTTTAGGCAAACTAAAATATGATAATTTTATTAAGAAATTTTTGACTTTTGATTTTACCATAAAATAATAGAACTAATTAAAAAATACACGATTCAAAACATAAATATATTTTAAAAGGCACAGAAAAAAATATTTTGCTAAAAAATAATGAAAAATAAAAAGAAATTTTAATAAATAATTTGCATTGGACACAAATTGAAGATAAGTATATAATTCAACACATATATAACGTGTAAAAACTAAAAATAAAAAGATATTTTTCTCCAATAAAAGTTATCTCTTCCGATAAAAATTGATGATTTTTTTCTCTTTACAAATTTTATAAAAAGGGTAATCGATGTGAGATAGATAGAGAGGGGGATTGGTTGAAAGTGGAAAGCTAATTTAAGGATCATGGAGATTATAGTTTTATTTTTGTTATAAATGTTTTTTTGTAAAATTAAAATCATTTAGAAAAAGATTAGGAAAAAATGATATCAAATTTAAATAGAATAAATTGAAAAAAATTATGATGGTTTTTACTTAAGTAAAATGACACATGTCAAATGGAGGATGCAACAGTTATCACTAAAGTGAGTGCTGATTTAGTATAACTAGATTAGAAGAAAATTATCTAAACTTAAATAGAATAAATTGAAAAAATTATGGTGTTGACACTTAAGTAAAATGACACATATCGAAAGGAGGATGCAACAGTCACTACAAGAAAACATACTTGTGGCAACGGAAGAAAACGTTGCTAATTCGTTGCTAATAGCGTTTAGCAATGTTTTTGCATCGAAGTTTATTTCGTTGCTAATCACTCGTTGCAAATAACGATTCGTTGCAATTTCGATGCGTAATTGCAACATAATGATATTCGTTGCATTACGGTTGCCAATGGTCGTTGCAAATAACTGCAACGAGTTTTGACATTGTTATATATCGTTACATATTTGTTGCAACAAATTGCAAGTATATAAATATGTTGCAAATTCGTATCAAAAGTAGCAACGAATTAGTGACATATAATTATTTTATTTTTGCAACAAAAATAGCAACATATATGTTTTAGAATTTGCAACTATTTCGCAACAACTTAATTTGTAATTATTTTAATTCAATTTTTATTAATATATTTAGTTTTGTTATTTTTTTTGTTGTCAATTTAGTTTTGTTATTTAAATTAATGTTTTTTTAAAAAAGGTGGTTACACGTTAAATATTTTATATATTTTAGTTATTTATAATCATTTTAATTCATATAATCAATAAAGAAATTACCAATTTTAAGCTTTCACATTAAGCAAATGTGAATTTAGATACAAAAAATTTAAGTCCAAAATAAAAGAAAATATTGGATTACATATATATCACAATTCTAAGAGTTGTCAGGAAGATCCGCAGACGCTGCATCGGCTAATTAAGAAGAGAAAACTTGATCACTAAACGCTTCACATGAACCAACAACTAAGATATAATAATGAATTTGTTTTAAAGATGAAGGGATCAAAACAAAGTACATGAAAACAACTATAAAATTGTAAGAAATATCCTAACCATCAAGTACCAGAACGTTCACAAAATTTTTATCAGATGAAATTGAAAAGGCCATATGAGACAATGCAAATGCTTTATGTACACAAGATGCAGCAAATGTATAACAGAAAAATTTACTTGGCGAAAGATATCATCTTTTTGAGAGACTTTCATTCTTTTTGGCTGAGTAGAAATCTCACTTGGAGTGAGTTGTGCCTCATGTTCAAGAATTTTTTCAGAGACTTTGTTGTAGAGTTGCTCTGAGATTTCATTCACAAACGTACCATTTTTCCGTTTGTGCATCCTCTCATACACAACAACAATAGGAGAAAGCTCCCCACCATTGGCCTACAAAAATATTAGAGATAATTATATATGAATAATAGTTGGTTTTAAAGTACTAAAATGATAGGTTAAGTTTATAAATACCATATTATAAGCAACAGATGCGAATGATTGTTGCCCTTCTGTGTGTGTAGCAAGTGCTTTTCGAACTTCGGTGGTCACAGCCGGTTCTTCTGCGTTTGTCATCCGTGACGTCGAACACTTTTCAGATGTCACAACTAAACGAGATTCTTTCCAATATCGTTCAAGGCCTTCCCAAACAAAGAGTTCAATCCATTGAGGTTTTGCAACAATACCTTCTTCCTTCCATTTTTTTCCAGCGAGAAACTATTCCTGCAAGTCGCAATCCCACTTTAGCGCGAAAGTTGCTTTTAACGGTGGCAGTAATTGATGGATCCCAATTCCACTTTTGCTGAATTGAAATTTGAAAATCACATAAAGTTAGTAAACAAAATATTTAGCAGAACAAAATATGTAGCAGAAATAAATAAAAAAATAACAAACAATATTACCGCAAAAGATCTAAACCATGTTTCAACTACAACATCTAGTGTTTAAGTCATGTTGGCATGTGGTTGCTTGAAAAAACTTTTGATGTTAATGATAACTTAGACTGCCCTTCTCTACATCCATCGTAGATTGGCTGTTTCGCAGCCTCTAGCATATCATAAAATCGTTCCGCATCCAATTTTGGCTCTTAAATAACATCATCACTAAATGGCATGCTATCAAGAAATGCATCGCTAACCATCTCATGCATCCTATTATGATCATGATTACCTTCATGATGAAAATGATAATCAGATTGATCACCACAATGACCCTCATGCAAAATATTAGGTTGATCTATTGTTGGATGATTACTAGTACTACTACTTGCTGCATAATTCCCAGCATAGCCCTCTCCATGATGAAACCAAACATAGTAATGTGGCATAAATCCTCTTCTCAATATATGATTCCATGCAAGATCAACAAGTATAAATTGATTGTTCTTGCATTTTCGACATGGACAGAACATCTTACCGCTTTCCATCGTCATTAGTGTATTAGTTGCTTGTTGCATGAATTGCTGAAACCCGTCTTTAAACTCTTACCTTAACGACCCCTCCGAGTTATTACACCTATATATCCATCTTCGATTTGCGTAGACATCATAATTAGAAGACATTTTATTTGTGATTTTTTGTAGAGAGATTTTTTTTTACTTCCCAAACTCTGGCTATGGATTGTGTATTTATAGAGATTTCATGAATCTTTGGCAACGTATTTGCAATATCTTGAGTCATATTTTGCAACAATCACGTTCGTTGCAAATTTACCAGTACATATTGGGGAAAAAAGTGTTTACCAAACTTCGTTGCGAATTCGTTGCAATCTACCTCCAATATAATCGTTGCTAATTGGTTGCAATATAGCGTCGAGTTAGCAACAAAATTAGGTGTCGTCGCACATTCGTTGCTAAATCGACGCGACATTGCAACAAATTTGCGAATATTTAGTTTGTTGCAATATAGCAACAACATTGCAACGAAATATTTGGTCGTTGTAGTATTGTTGCATTTTCAATGCAAACCTGCAACGCTACACTTCTGTTGCAAATGTTCGTTGCAAACAACCTGTTTTCTTGTAGTAAGTTATCACTAAAATATGGATGCTGATTTAGTAATTAGACTTAATTTAATCTTTAAGTATACATACTTCGAGTATGAAATGAGTGTTTCGAGTGAATTTACCCGGAAAATCTAAACAAATCTGAAAACCTCCGAACCGAAACAGAAACCGAATCGATCCCAAAAGGATCCGAATCGAAATCGACCCGAAGTTTTCAAAAATCTGATGGAACATCTTCTCATCACTCCAAAAACTAAAAACCCAAATGGAATTGAACCGAATCCGAATAAGACCCTGAATACCCATATCTAATCTGAATAAGGTGGTCTAAAACTAGCCGACGTGGGGGGATAGATACTATCGCAAATATTTGATTCCATAATTTCCCTTTTTCCTTTTCTCCCATAATTTTCATATCCAAAGAAACTACAAAAATAAAAATATGTGCATTTGGCTTTCAGACTCACTTTTTTTTGGAACTTTATATGGCAAAGTAGCAACATAAGGCATTTACATGTTAATATTAATATTAATATTCGTTTTAATGAGAAATAGAGGTATATAAAATTTTATATACACTATGGTGTATAAGAGAGAGGAGTGAATTCGTGCTAAATCATACGCGTGTACCGGTACGAGTCGAATTTTATTCGAGACAGAATTTGGTTTAGATGTTATTTGGGTAAATGAATTTTTTGTCCAACAACCAATTTTCACAATATAACATATCTTTCCACGTTTTAAGGTCTACCTTTAATGTTCAAAGTGTTCATTATCTCTACTAATACCTTAATTGATGGTATTATTCCACTAACAAAAAAAACAAGAAAGTTTCTTTTTAGTTATACACAATCTCTCATCTTTTTTAGATAATCAATTCTAATTATTAGCATCATTCACTTCTTTCTTTACAAATATATGTTCGAAAACTTATGATTTGATGATGTAAATCGTAAGAATTAAGCAGTTGAATATTGGGACTCGGAATGTCATGCAACCATTATACTGTGGAGCGTTTTTAGAATTAAGAAAAAATATTCGTCTCGAGTCTGCAATCAGTTTCCTTAATTGGTATTTTGATGTTATTCATTTTATAATTATCAGTTTTCCATGTTGTAGTAAATTTATTTCTACACCATCTCGTTTGGAAGTTTGACATTTTAATGCTGAAGATGCTGATAAAACACCAATTTTATAAATTTCCGTGTAACTTTACTCATTTATTAAAAATAAATTAAACCTAAATTACATGTCTCATTTATTTTTATCTGCTTTCAAACTTCAAATTTGTTATTTTAAACCTTTCCATAAAATAAAAAATAATCATAAAATTATAAATATGATATTAGGAAAGAATGAAATGCTTTAAAATACTAGTAATTTTTTTTTAATATTTTTAAAATTTAAACCATTTGAAAAAAGACTTACATATTTTTGACATGAAAATGTGGTTTTTGTGGAAAATTGCAGTTTTTGCGGGTGATCGCGGTTTTAGTGGGATATTACGATTTTGGCGGGCAATTGCGGTTTTTGCAGAAAAATCACAATTTTAACGGGAAAATCACATTCCATGAGAAGATCTCGGTTGTAGCGGAAAATCACGGTTTCAAGGTAAATTACGGTTGCAGATTCTTTGGAAAATCGCAGTTTTTGTGAAAAAATCGTGATTTTGACAGAAAATTATGACTTTAATGTAAAATCATTGGGAATAATGTGAACATAATATATTTAAATTAAATATAAATAAATAATAATAAAATTAATTAGAAATTCATAATTGAAAATTTAACTATAAAATTTATTGGTCGGTCATGGACTTGTCTATTTTCCATGTTATAGTAATTGTATGTTTGCATTATCTCGTTTGGAAGTTTGACATTTTAAACCGAAAGTAAGTAAAAAACATAGTGAAACCCACTAACGAAAGAAAAACTGATAAAACATAAATTTATTTTATTTTCTGTATTACCTTACTTAATTTATTAAAATTTACTTAAACATAAATTACACGTCTAAATTATTTTTTATCGTTTTCAAACTTCATGTGTGTTATTTTAAATATTTTCTTAAAATGAAAAATAATCATAAAATTATAAAATTTGATATTAGGAAAAAATGAAACGCTTTAAAAATTTTCAATTATTTTAAAATTTAAGCAATTTGAAAATTTTCTTTTACATAATTTTGACATACCAAATAATCTAAACTAATAATTTCATATGTGAACATGTAGTAAGTAATTGTTATTTTGATGTCTACCAAAAGGGTTAGTGGCTTTGGATCAAATGTCTCTCCTACCAAAGGATGTTCTGAAGAAAATTCTTTTGTTTATGTGAATTTTAGAAAGATAAAACCTTTTCTTATTTCATTCAACACACCATACAACCATCGCTCATCATCTAGCTTTATACAAAGAGAGGAAAGTTCTAGATCTCTTTCACACTCATTGGGATCTAATGACAAGTGTCATTAATCTAATTCACCTCTAATGATATGAGGGAATCAAATTGGTTTTGCAGTACAAGCTTTAATTCATCTTTTACAGCTATCATCTTCTTTGTCTCCAAACCGTTGCTTTGTCGTTTCTCTAGAGGCGGTGAAGAAGAAGCTTTGTTATTGGGCCTTTGCTTATTTCTGTTTTGATCTATTTTGGTTTGTGTTTGACTAAGGCCCATGACTTCTTTGCTCAAAACTCTTTCTTCGTCATTCAACTCTGTTTCTCCTCTGTTATTAAGCTTCTTGTTGCTCTGTTTTACAGCCCCCCACAAATTGGTGGTGGGAGGATTCACAACACCTAGTTTGAATCGAAGATAAGTGAATGAATGTCAAAGAAGAGACTTGGTGAGAATATCAACGAGTTGAAGTGTTGATGGTATATGTTCAATCTCGATAACTCCAAGTGAAACTCTCTCACGGATGTAGTGAAAATCCACATCAAAATAATTTGTACGGTTATGAATACCTGGATTAGCTGAGAGGTGCACCGAAGACAGGTTATCACAACGGAGGAGTCCAGGTTGAGGCCGGAAATCGTTCAAGTCCCGGATTATGAATGATATCCATGTTAACTCAGTAGTAGTTGTTGTAAGGGCATGGTACTCGACCTCAGTAGATGACCATGAGATAGTGGGCTGACGCTTTGCGGACCAGGAGATAAGGTTGGGACCAAGGAAAGCACAAAATCTCGTTGTTGATCTTCGGGTATCTTTAAACCCGGCCCAATCACTATCGTTGTAGGAGATCACTGATAAATCTT
The DNA here is from genome assembly GCA_900406275.1 of Anastatica hierochuntica. Taxonomy (NCBI): domain Eukaryota; kingdom Viridiplantae; phylum Streptophyta; class Magnoliopsida; order Brassicales; family Brassicaceae; genus Anastatica; species Anastatica hierochuntica. The sequence continues at coordinate 28,520 of OVAN01003321.1, forward strand.
CACCTCTGGTAAGATTTAAACCCATATGAGATGTGCCACGAAGATATTGAAGTACTCGCTTAAGCAATCCAAAATCAGAAACAGCCGGAGAATGCATCCTTTGAAAAATAAAGTTAATTGCGAACTGAATGTCTGGTCAGGTTATCGTAATATACTGCAATTTCCAAGTAAGGCTTCGAAAATAAGTAGCATCAGAGAAGAGTTCTTTATCTTCATAAATATGGTCCAATCTGAAAGGCACATGAGTGTGTGTGCTGGATTGCAATCCGTCATATTCGCAGCTTGAAGAATTTCTTCAATGTATCGTGTTTGACAGAGAAAGAGCCCTTAAGAGTGAAACAATGCCTGAACTCCGAGAAAGTAATGTAGATTTCCCAAATCTTTCATGGAAAATTGATTGCTGAGTTCAGAAATCAAAGCCTTGAACAGAGTTGGATTTGAACATGTAAGGAGAATATCATCGACATATAGCAACAATACCAGAGTATCCCCGTTGTGATGATACGTGAAGAGAGAAGGATCAGCCTTACTACATACAAACCCATATTCAAGAAGAAAGTTGCTTAACTTGTCGAACAGAGCGCGAGGAGCTTGTTTTAGTCCATAAAAAGCCTTCTTTAAGGAACAAACATGTGTTAGATAATGAACATCTTCGAATCCTGGTGGCTGAAACAAAAAAAAAATTTCTTTTAAATCGCCATGGAGAAAGGCGTTCTTAACATCAAGTTAAGTGATACTCCAATCTTTCGTAGTAGCTACCGACAGAACAGTTCGGATGGTTAAGGTACAAACTCCTGGGATGTATGTCTCGACTAAATCTACCCCCTCTTCTTGATCGAAGCCCTTAGCAACGAGTCTTGCTTTCAATTTGTTGAGTGATCTGATGGCTCAGGTTTTCACCCAAGAAATCACTGCAAGCGTACAGAAGTACGTTGTAGTGGTTCGGGTATCGAATCCACAAAGAAAAACGTGTACTAAGAACTATTGAATCAAATACAGGCTAAGACGGAATAGAGAGTTTGGTAAAAGGAGACTAATTTCGTAAACAA
>OVAN01003322.1:0-29564 GCA_900406275.1 Anastatica hierochuntica
ACTTAACTATACGCTTGCAGTGATTTCTTGGGTGAAAACCTGAGCCATCAAACCCTAAACACAACGATCAGACTACTCACTCATGATAATTGTAAAAACACAGATCAAATTCAAGAGAGACATGATTGTATTTAACAAAAATAAGAGTAAAAGGGTTCCGNATGCTTCTTCTCCCTAGGTTACAAAATCAATCTCTCCTCTCTAAAAGTCTGTAAAAGTGCATAATGAAAAAACAAACACGAGTCTAGGTCTTAGTATTCAAATATGGTTCAAAATAAGTTTTGTCTGGTTCTTCGTAAAATCGGTCTGAAAATCGGGACAGAGATCGACCGATCCAGGGACAGGGATCGATCGATCCTTGTCCATATTTCTGGATATTTTCCAGCCTTCAAGAAAACTTCCTTCAAAGCTTGAAATCCATCCAAAATGCATTCTTTTCACACATCCAAGCTCGATTCCTGTAAAAACAACAAAGAACACAAATCCGCGCCAAAAAGATCTGAATGCATACTAAAAACCATAAATCTCGTGTGAAAACCATGATAAAAACCACTAAAATACTGACACATCAATCCTCTCGGCTCAAGGTCCAAAAAACCCTACCTAGATGACCAAAGAGCAGCGCCAAGTCAAACCTTGCAAAGTCAGAACAAATCCCAGTGTTGGGTCAAGGGGCAGAGTTATCGACGAAAATGATACATTCCTTAGCTGACTCGACTGTCTAAAAAAGAAGAAATGAGCGAGGATATAAGAAAATATTCCTTATATCTGAGGTTCTCATTATCTATAATTCTGCAAGATATCTACGAGATATCTACGAATCTACATCGACGATCGACTATAAATAAGGGAATCAAAATCCTAATCTCGACATTTACATTGAACTACCTCTACAATCGACTAAGGCAAAACAAATACAATATAAACTAGGATTTTAATCTTATTATGTTGTACTCCTTGCTTTACATGACATAATCAATAATGAAACACTTCAACATCTATTCTATTTTTCTTCGATCCTTGCTTTCTGTAGTAGTACAACGACCCTACCCAAAATTTACCATTACACCCTCCGCTTTATAAACCTTTATTATGTGACCAAGGAAGAATACATGCGAAAGCCTTGCTTCCACGCGGGCAAAGCTCCACCTTGGTTGACCAAGGATCAACACTACCAAAGAAAAAGGGAATATGCCTTAATTGGCGTAACCAACTCTACAAAGGGCAATCAGCAAGTATGTATGGAAATATTCCTTATATAAGCGTATAATTACGAATATCACCAAATTTACACGACAATCTACTATATATAAGAGAACCAAAACCCTAAGATCAACATCTACATTGTACAACCTAAACACTCGACATAGACAAGGAGGCTACGATTGAAACTAGGATTCTTGCTCGTAGTTCTTTATAAACCTTGCTTTTACCAAAGTATCTATAAAGAATACACTTTGATTTTTGTTTTCCTAGTAGAAAAATGAGCCTTGCCAAAATTTTACCGTAACAAATTAGCACTACAGAGAGGAGGCTAGATTTAGACCTATGTGACAATAAGTGGATCAGAGCACATCTGGACGACAAACGAAAGCGGTATCATCAATACAATCTTCGGAGGGCTAATAATAAATGAAACAACCCGTACAACAATAGAAGGTAACATCAGATAAATAACGAGCAGCTCACGACACAACAAGGTCATTAGCATCCCCCCCCCCACAAAAGAAAAGACATGTTAGCCCCCCACCATGATGTCTTGGTAATCACCTTAGCGATAGCCAATAGTTTGATGAAAAGACTATTAGTGGACGGTGGAAGCTCGACAAAAATATTGCTCATTGGGCATGCAAAATTATGGATCTTGAAGCAGGGACAATCACTAGAAGGGTTGCATCCCTGGTCATATTCAGCGGAGAGGTAGTGTAGCATCGAGAGAAATAATTTTTCCCGTCTACGCCGAGGGAATCAGCAAACCCACGATGTTACTATTGGTTGATAGTGCATCCACCTATAACGTGATTATGGGAAGATCATAGATCCACAATATGAAGGTGGTGCCCTCAACTCTCCACCAGGTCGTAAAATTCACCACTCCTTGGGGGATCCAAGAGGTAAAAGGACACTAGGAGTTCGTGCGCTCATGCTACCAGACGACAATAAAAGGAAATACCATGGAGCCAAGTCGAGAAAATTTTCCTCCCAATACCGATGTCAAAGAAAAACGGTAGAACAACTCCACGATGTACTCGTATGGGATAGAGTAGCCAAAGATAACTCAAAATAGGATCGTGTCTATCCTTAGACATGAGAAGAAAGCTCATCGATTTCCTGATATCAAATTCATATTTCTTCGTGTGGTCCCACATGGACATGCGAGGAATTGACCCAAAGCTAATCATGCACAAGCTGCATATAGACCCTAACCACCCGCCTGTACGGCAAAAATAGCAAATGTTCATGCCAGAATGCGATGGTATCATCAATAAACAAGTAGATAACCTAATCGAAGCATGTTTTATCTGAGAGGTAAAATAGTTTGTCACGTTAGTTAATGTGGTAGTGATGAAAAAAATAACAATGGAAAATGGAGAGTTTGCGTAGATTTCATCGATCTCAACAAGGAGTGTTCGAAAGACCCTTTCTTCCTACTACACATCGACAAATTAGTCGACGCCACAACGGGGCATCAACTAATGAGTTTTATGGATAATTTTAGCGACTACAACTGAATCTTGATGTACCCAGACGACCAAGAAAAGACGGCATTTATGACGTCAAGGGGATTGTTACAAATTCATACCATTCAGCTTGAAAAACACATGTTTTACGTATCAACGCTTAGTACACATGACATTCGCAGAACAAACTGGCAAACTATGGAGATTGATAGCGAGAACATGATGGTATGTCCCTTGAAACTAAGGATCACATCATGCACCTACAACGGACATTTTCCACTCTATGGAAATACAACATGAAACTCAACTAGGGAAAATGCTCCTTTGGAATAAGCTCGAAAAATTCTTGGGTTACATAGTAACCTACCGAGAGATTGAAGTTAACCCATAGCAAATAAGGGTGATCCATGTGATTCCCTCGCCAAAGAACCGAAAGGAAGTCCAAAAATTCACAGACAAGATGGCGGCCCTAAGCATATTCATCTCCAGACTCTCTGACAGGTCCCACGCCTTCTTCAAGGTGTTAAAAATCCATAGGATTTCATATGGGGTGAAAAGTGAAATGTATCGCTAATCTCCATAAAGGATTATTTCACCACTCTACCGCTGTTGTCCAAGCCCTGAGATGGGGAATCACTGCTACTATCCATGGTTGTGTCGGAACATGCCATCGACGTCATGCTGGTCATAAAGGAAGGAAGTCATCATAATTTGATCTAGTACATTGACAATCCCTCTTAGAAATGGGGTATAACCATCAGCTCGCCCTGGCCTTCTCGGAAAGGGGGCAAGGTTATTGTAGGAAAACTGCCAGTAGCCCCAGCACAAAAGGTCTTCATGCTGATGATGACTAACTACTTCTCCAAATGGGTGGAAGCGGAAGCCTTGAATATAATCATTGACGAGCAGATCAAGTAAATCATTTGGAAAAATATTTTCACCCAATTTAGAATCTCACACGAGATTGTTGCAAACAATGGTCCCCAATTTGCAAGCAAGGGATACAAGGAATTCTACTCTAACTGGTACATAAACCTAAGTTACACTACTCCAAGACATCCATAATTTAATGGCCAGGTAGAATCAACTAACAAGATAAAAATCAATATACTAAAATGGCGGCTGAGTAAGGTCAAAAGAATCTAGGTGGATGAATTTCTCGGTGTGCTTCCGAACCATTACCAAGAACGTCAGCAAAAAATCATTCTTGCTAATCTACAGGATGGGGGCAGTAACACCAACAGAAATCAGTTTCAAAATAATCTGAATAGAGAACCTCAAAGAGGCGGAGAATCATGAACTCATAACGCTATATCTGAATTTGCTAGATGATAAAAGAAAAGTCGCACAGATTCGAAATGGGTGTTGTCAACAGGAGATAACTCGAAGCTATAACAACAAAGTAAGAACCAGGACCTTCCAAATCGAAGGTTGAGTCCTACAAAAACCTTTGACAATACCAGAGATAAAGCAACTGGGAAACTCCCTCCACGCTGGGAAGGACCCTACAAAATAATAAAAGTATGCGGGTTTGGAGCTTATAAACTTCAGGATATTTAGGGCATGAGTCAAATCAATAGTCGGAATACTCTCCACCTCAAATCCTACCACTTCTGACAGACCTACAAGGTCAAATTCACTCTTCTCTATTTTTTCAAACAAAATTGTATCCAAGGGTATTTTAGTTAATGATTGTTGTCAAGCCCCAAAAACCGCTAATGAAACACATCCAATAAGGGAAACAACCCGATTTTTGTCATGAACAAAAGTGAGTAGGCAGCCACAAAGTAACATATAAATGCTAAAATTGACAAAAATACTTACAAATGTGGAAGTAATAAAATCAAGGCATGCAAAGAGTAGCCTACCCATGCAGGGGCGAAATATTGTCTTGGCTTCTCGAAAAACCACATATAGAGACAATGAGTCTCGCGTACTTTTTAGCAATAAATATAGACAAACTTGGATAAAGTATGTTAGTTGCGCCCTAACATACTACAAATCCTACTTACCAGACATGGGGAGAAGAAGACTTGGAACACAATTAACCAAAGGTAGCCTCACGAAGTACAAAAGCTGAGCATGGCTTGCCAATGTAAGTGTAGAGAGCAGCGTAAACAAAGTCCACCCATGCGAGGGCACGAAAACCACACAAACAAAAACATAAAGCTCACCCTTGCGGGGGCATAGAATTGTGGTTTGACAAAATCCCACGAACCTTAGCATTGTTGGTCATCAAAAAGGTTGGCAGCACCAATCCACAAGCCTTGGCGTTGTTGGTCATCATGAAACGATATTTTCTATGCTCTGGCAGAGTCTCCAAGAATTTGTATCTTTCATATACCATTCGCGCATGAGCAGCCAACGCACTATCACCATAGCACCATGAACCGCCATGTCCATCTCTTCGGGGAAAGTGGACATTACTTGCTCAATATTAGTGATATGTTCCAGAAGCTCCTCCTTAATCTTCTTTAAGCTCTCCACTTTTGACGATAGCAGAGCACCAGTGAGCTCCAGGCCCTCTGCCCTCTCTTGGGAGCTAAACAATTACTTTTCCAAAGATTGGACCTTCCTCTTGACAGAGGCTAGCTCCGTCCACTCTTTATTGAGTTGGGGCTTTAAGCTTGTATTCTTTGCCCTGTAAGGCTCACTAATACCAGGAGAGACATTGCCTTCAATATGGCGGCAGAGTGACATTATGCATGCCAGAGAAAACGCACCCACCGTCAATGGCAATGTGACATATTTGATGCAAAAAAGGAGTAAAAAGTTGTTACCTTTAGTAAGTCTGCTTGAATACGGTTAAGGACCACATGAATTTTGTGGTCTTCAAGGGAAACAATATTCAAAGGGAACAATCTTTCCTTTAAGCTCTCCATAATCTTATCGTGGAACATCAACACGATAAACTTATCATGGGGCAGCTCCGGTTTGGCCGCTTGAGGAGCAAAAGAAGCACCAACGCCATCAAAATCTATCTGCCTTGTAGAGGGAGATGCCTCGACAAGTTAAATAGTCTTGCCATTAAGCTCTCCACAATCTTACTATGGAACGTCGATGCTATAAAATCACCATGAGGAAGCTCCGGTTTGGCCGCTTGAGGAGCAAAAGAAGCACCACCACCATCGAAATCTCTCTGCCTTTGCCTCGACAAGTTGAGTGTCACCTTCTCTTGCAACATCTCCAGCATGCTCTCCTTTGGCAAAAGCTTATTGGGTGGCCACCATGTACTTCGCGAAAAAATAGGGGTTTCACGTTTAGCCATCTTCCATGTTGTGAATCACGAAACAACAAAAAGAGGTTATAAAACCCTAAACAAAGTCTACATAAAGAGGAAGGAGGGACCTTTAATTGTCTAAATCAAATCTGGCAGAGCAAGAGAGATTGATCGCGATTAGTAATGAGTTAGAAAATCGCATGAATCGGAAGCGACGAAGGGTAAAAGCTTCAATATGAACACCAAGAGAGAGAAGTGGAATAGATAGGAACAAATCCCAGTGATTTCACTACAAATTTTGAGGTCACACTTAAGTTTGAAACAACGTGGAGATCCCACTACGTGAAATCGTAGTACTATTAGAGATCTTTTAAATCTTAATGTCATAACTGCAACCAAAGATTCGGCGAACCAGCACTTGAAGCAACGTAAATCGTTGACTTAGCCCAAAAGCGTAAACACATAGAAAAGAACAAATCGACTAAAAGCAACAGAGTTAACCGGAAATCCCACTACATGAAATCGTAGCTTAAGGGGAAAACTATTGGGGATAAATAAATCCCCCTTACTCCTCGCTTTAGAATACTTGCTTATGCGACCAAGGACGAACACTTGCGAAAGCCTAGCTTTTAGGCGTGCAAATCCTCTCCTTGGCTGACCTAGGGTCTGCGCTACCGAAGAAAAAGGGAACATGCAGATATCTACGAAAGGTAGTCGACAAGGATATAAGGAAATATTCCTTATATTCGCAGATACCTACGAGCATCTAGGAGATATTCATCAAATCTATACATCTACTATAAATAAGAGAACCAAAACCTAAAGATCGACATCTACATTCTACAACCTAAACGCTTCACATAGGCAATGGGGCTACAATAGAAACTAGGATTCTTTCTCTTACTTATTTGTAAACCTTGCTTTTACCAAAGTATTAATAAATAATACACTTCGATATTTTCTTTTCGTAGTAGAGCGAGCATTGTCCAAATATTATCCTAACATTCATCATTTTGAAGTCTAAAGTTTGAACATTCTGGCATAAAAAATCTTAAGAAAACTGAGTTTAAAAAACCTAAACTAAGTTTTTCAGGATTTTAAAACTCAACGTTTCATTTTAAACAAAATAACACCCAAAACATTAAAGATTTTAAATTTTTAACAGTAGTTAAAACGACTAGTTGCATTAGACGTATTAAACGAATGCATTTTCAATTTTTGAGATGGAAATAAAACAAAAACTACGTTGTTAAGATTTGAACCCTCATCTAAGAGGTGACAACCAGATCGATTAACCAACTAATTGAAGGTAGCCCTCTTTTTGCAGCCTCTCTCTCCTCTCTTCTCTATATGGCGATTCTCAAAGAAAAAACAGTGAACTTTATGATCTACACTTTGGTTCCAAAACTTTTATATTATATCAATGGTTATACAAAACTCATCTTTCTTTTGATCCATTGTTTCGCCTTGTCAGTCCTCTCTTTCATTATTTTATTTTCTTTCTCGAATTCATTCTTTGGATTTCTTCTGAGAAATGGCGTTGACAAATCGTGCAATTCTAATTATATAGCCATTGTTAGTCTAATTCTAATGAGGCGTGAAAAATTCAAACTATAAACTTTAGATACCACGATCTATTAAGTATGAAGAAGTTAGTCAAAAATACAGCTCATGTTGATGAAGATGGAATGAAAATTCTCATATCTATTGTTAAACTGCGAGGAATATGCTATTTTATTTAATTTAATTTATTCAATTAATAAATAAAAAAAACAAAATAAATTACATTTTTTAGCGTTTTTTATGTGTAAAACTGAAACACGACATTGACATTTGATAAAACCGGTCGTAGTAGTCACTGTTAAAAGTTTAACATCGTTAACATTTTAGGAGTTCAAAATAAAATATTAGATTTTTAAAATGCTGAAAATATTATCTCAAGTTCTTTTAAAAACTTCTTTTATTGTGAGTTTTTCTGTCAAATTGTTTAAATTTTATATTTGAAAATTTTTGAAAATATTAGTTTTAAAAAAGTTTAAATAAACATTAAAAGCATTCAAATTTTAAGTTTTCTTTTGGCAATATTTTTGGTGATTTCTATAGTAAACCGCCGGCCATGTTCTCGTCGTTCATCCAACGGTTGAGGCCGTTTTCTCAGAGATCGTGGCTTCTTCACACATCTCTGAATCCATACCCACGATCCCAACTTCGCGTCCTGATGATTCTTCTCCATCTATTTCTCTCTTTTATAAAGATCAAAACTCTCTTCCAATTATCTACAACATCTTCTCTCAAAATCAACTATCCCCTTTACGCTTTAACAAATACCTCCCTTCAATGGCTGATAACCTCCGTCGATGTTTGCAAGACCTGGAACTCGAAATTGAAGATGAGCCATATCCATTACCACCGGCGGTGGTCTAACAGGCGGCGGAAGAGAATAGATTCATCTTCATCGGTTGTCCTATGATGCCCCGCCGGCAGAATATTCGATCGATTGTGGAGAATCTTCCTCGGGTTTGGGGTTTAAACGGGATAACTCATGGTAGAATTTTTGATGGTCGGCGATTTCAATTCGTCTTCCCCTCCGAGGAACTCATGCTCTATGTTCTCCAGCGAGGTCCCTGGGCTTTCGCGGAGAGGATGCTCATTCTAGAGCGTTGGACCCCTCTAATGAAGAGTGGATGTTAAACTTCATCAGATTTTTGATCCAAATCTGTGGCATCCCATACCAATTCATGAACCGTGAGGTGATCGCTCACATTGACAGAGCCTTGGGCCCGTTTATGAATGTAGATTATGACCCGGCTGCGGCGGTTTGCGTGGAGTTTGTCTGAGAGCAGATTAATTGGGATATCAATCTCCCTCTCTGTTTCCAGAGGAATTTTCAGTTAGTGCATGGAGTCAATACTCCGTTAACCTTTCATTACGAAAGATTGCGTGGTTTTTGTGATGTTTGTGGTAGGTTGACACATGACTCCGGAAGGTGCTTGATCTAGAATAGTGGAGAGGACTCTGATATGAGTTATGTCGATGAGGATTTGGATCCCCCACAGGCACCTCCTCGTGCCAATCATGGAGTGGTTATACGTGAAATCCATGAGAATGAGCCAAATGGTGAAGCTCCTATAGTGCAGAAGAATGCGAGAACAACTATCAGCCCATGGATCATCTTGAAGGGAACCTCCTGGACAGAGCCATTGATCCAGTCATTGAGAATGAAGATCTCCAGAAGATTATGAAGACATTCTTGCTGAAGAAGATGATCTAGAGGAGGATACTGACACAGAGGAACTACCAGATTATGACGAGGATACTGCGGGTACTGAGTTGGTGTTTCAAACTGGTAATTCTCACGAACTTCTTCTTGCTCCAGTTGCAGAACAACTTGGTCACAATGAAGATGCAGAGACCCAACCAGACACCAACAATGAAGTTACTGAGAACTTAGAGAATGAGATGCATCTTTATGCTACTTAATATGAGACCGAAAGAGATGAGAGAAGAGCAAAGCTAAACACAAGTTTGTGGAAAAAATTATCAAGACAGAGAAGAAACGTTGTCAGTTTGGAGAGTAAGGTGAAGGCAGCGGCTGTAAGGATAAGATCGACGGAGGCGTGGTGGGCCCGAAACCACGACTGTCACCATGAATATAGTCGTTTGGCATTGACTTGACAGTTCGACGCCTAAAGGAGCTACGGAAAAGGTATATCTCGGATATCATTTGCCTTCTCTACACCAAACAACAATACAATTACATTCACGACATGTGTGTTGACATTAGTTACGATTCTGTTTTTACGGTTCCTCCTCAGAGTTAGTGGTGGTATTGATGTTTTTATCAAGAATTCTGTTCATGTTTCTGTTATTTCTTCTAATGAAAATCTTGTAGATTGTAATCTTCAGTTTAATGGAACCTCTTTATACTTGTCTTTTTGTCTATGGGTTTTCTCAACCAAATATGAGGCATATCCTATGGGAACAAATTGAAAGATTAGCTACAACAAGACAATCTCCTTGATTATTGGTCGGTGATTTTAATGAGATACTTTCAAATGATGAAAAGAAAGGAGGACCACCGAGAGCGGAAACTAGCTTTAGGAACTTTCGTAATATGGTTTCTAATTGTCATCTTAAGGACTTGAAGAGTGTTGAGAATTGCTTTTCTTGGACGGGAAAACACAGGAACCATATGGTTTGGTGTTGTCTGGATTGTGCAAAGGATAACACTCACTGACTCACTCAATACCCTTTGGCTTTAGTTGATTGCTTGCCTTTCGAGGGGTCCGATCATAGGCCATTAATGATATGCACATCTCAACATATTGAATCACGTCAAGGAACTTTTTTTCTAGAACAGTTTGTTGGCTTCAAATGAAGACTTTCGAGACGTTATCATTCAGAACTGGTCTGCTCCATCTTCTTCTCTGACATCTTTGGTTGTTAAGCTTTGCAGGTCTCGTACTTAGATCTCACGCCGGCGATGGAAAAACACTTCCAACACAACTCTCCGTATTGCAGTTCTGAAGAAAGAGCTAGAAGAGGCTCAAACCAACGGCGCAACTACAGAACAACTACACGAGCTCATTCAGAATCTGAGCAAAGCATATAAAGAGGAGGAATACTACTAGAAAGTTAAAAGTCGCAATCAATGGCTGTCGCATGGTGATCGAAACACAAAATACTTCTTCGCAACTATAAAATCTCGATTAGCGAAGAATAGGATCTTAGCCATTGAAGATGAGCAAGGTACTATCTATCGAGGTGATATAGATTTTGGACATGCGACTAGTAATTATTTCGCAAATCTCTTTACATCGATTCATCATCACGATTATGATAGATTGAGAACTGGTGGTTTTCTAAACTTTATGAGGAGGATAACACCAGCAATGAATAATGACTTAACCAAACCAATCTTAGAGGAAGAGATAAAACGGGATGTGTTTCAAGTTAGTCCAAAACGAGCTCCGAGTCCGGATGGTTTTGCAGTCAACAATTTTGGCCTAACATAAAAGATGATATTGTGGTTTTCGTCAACAACTTCTTTGAGCATGGACACATGGAGGAACAGAGTAATCACACCAATCTCTTTCTTCTACCTAAGATCGACATACCCAAAACTATGGCGGATTTCCGGCCTATTGCTTTATGCAATGTCTCTTACAAGATAATTTCGAAGATATTAGTAAACCGCCTCAAAGGACTACCTCCTCATATTATCTTCGATTATCAGGTCGCCTTCATTCCAGGTAGACAAGGAATAAACAATATTATTGTAGCTCAAGAGATGTTTCATTCTTTAAAATCACGACGTAGATGGGTCAAATCATATATGGCGGTAAAGACTGATATCTCTAAGGCGTATGATCGTGTCGAATGGCATTTTCTCCGAGACACTATGACAGCTATGGGTTTCGATTCTAAACGGATCTCATGGATTATGAAATGTGTGGAATCTGTATCTTTCTCTGTTCTCATTAACGGTTCACCTCAAGGTCATTTTCAACCAACTTGTGGCATTCGTCAGGGAGATCCTCTGTCTCTGTACTTTTTCATTTTGTGTAATGAGGTTCTTACGCATATTTTCACTCAAGAAGCAGCAAATAAGAAGATTAAAGGTATGAAGATTACTCACAATGGTCCTATTGTTCATAATCTTTTCTTTGCAGATGATGCTCTTTTCTTTAGTCATGCTCACCAAAAGTCCGCAAAATCTATAACAAGAACACTCCAACTTTATGAACATCTCTCGGGACAGGCTGTCAACCTTCATAAATTTGCAATCACGTTTGGTTCCCATGTAAGGGATATTAATAAGACGAACCTCCGACACATCCTCAACATTCATAATGATGGCGGTCATGGCAACTATTTAGGATTACTAGAACAGATTGGTAGAAAAAAGAAAGATGTATTTGCCTATATAGTTGCCAAAGTAAAGCAACGAACGGAATGATGGTCAAACAAATTCCTTTCGAAAGCAAGTAAAGAAATTCTTCTTAAAACCATAGCTCTTGCTTTACCCGTCTATACGATGAATTGCTTTAAACTTGCTATTAGAATTTGTGAGGAAATAGAGCAAACTATAGCTAGGTTTTGGTGGAGTAAAGGAAACAGACGTAGATCCATGCATTGGTATTCATGGAAAAGGATGAGCACACTTAAAAGACAAGGGGGACTTGGCTTTCGGGATATAGAACACTTTAATACGGCTCTTCTAGCAAAGCAAGTTTGGCGCATTCTGAGTAATCCTCAAAGTCTAGCTTCACGGGTGCTTAAAGATCGCTACTTCACAAACACTACAATTCTCAAAGCTTCGAATGGTACCAAACCATCCTTTCTTTGGTGTTCCTTGTTGACGGGAAGAGATCTTCTTAACAAAGGCTTATGTACGGTCATAGGTGATGGAGCTCATACACACATCTGGCTAGATAATTGGCTTCCTACCGCCATTCCTCGACCACCAGCTAGGATAATTGTTCCTATTTCCCCAATAGACACAGTCTCTGAGCTAATTGACGCACATGGAAGATGGGATCTTCCTAAACTTGAAGCACACTTTACACCCGAGGATATTATTGGTTGGCAACTCAATCAAGATGGCATTTACACCGTTAAGTCGGGTCATTATTTAGCCACTCTTTTAGCTTCTGAGCACTGTCAACTAGACCCTCCTCCGGGTAATGCAAGTATCAAAACAGCCATTTGGAAGCTCGATATCACTCCCAAGCTAAAACATTTCTTTTGGTGTTGCCATTCTGATGCTTTACCAATTGGTATGACCCTAAATCATCGTCGCATAACAACTTATGGTCAATGTAGAAGATGTTGTAATGCGGATGAGGATTTGAATCATCACTTCTTTCAATGCTCTCATGCACAACAAGTTTGGCGAGCCTCGGCGATATCTCTACCTCAACTTCAAGATTTGTCTCTCACATTTGATTACAAGCTAAGTCTTCTCCTTGAGATCTATAATAATTATGTACTCCTTTTCAAAAGCAATTTCTTTTTTGGATCCAATGGAGATTGTGGAAAAGCAGAAATATCTTAGTTTATCAACAACAGCATAGACATTGGTACAAAGACTTACAAAATGCGAAAGATGATACCATGGAGTGTATTACCGATAAACCTACCCATACTCCACTTAGAACGTTACATGCAGGAGCTTCGCGATGGAAGAAACCATCACCGGGTTTCGTCAAATGTAATTTTGATGGATCGCAGGATATTATGGATCATTCAAAAGCAGGTTGGATTATCAGAGATGATCAAGGGATATATATATGCGCAGGAACAAGTAAAAGAAAACACTACACCAACTCTTTGGAGTTGGAACTCCAAGCTCTAAACATTTCACTCCAACAGGTTTGGATAAGAGGATATCGAAAATGCATTTTTGAAGGGGACAATCAAATGGTGATCAAGCTTGTAAATACGGAACGAACGCATTTCAGACTACATAATTTTCTCAAGGAAGTGGTGTTTTAGCGTTAAAGATTCCTCGATAAAATTTTTACTTGGATACCAAGGGACTCAAATAAAGTGGTGGATCGGATTGCAAAGAAGACATTGCGACAAGTATCATCTATTTATTTTAATTTTATTCCTTCTGAGTTAGACGATTTATTGTATGACGATAGTATGAGTTCCATCATTTAATGAAATATACAGACGTTAGGAAAAAAAAAAGCAAGACAAAATAAACGTTTTTCCTGAGAAAGTTGATATTATTTATACGAAATTATATTATTTGGGTTTTGTCATAGAAAGTAAATAAAAACTTTTAACAAAATAAAATAGTAAGAAACTCTGAGAGTTCTTCTCTCTCTCCTTTACGGCACCTTCTCTCTCTTCTCTCTCTCTCTCTCTCTCGTGTTTGTCAATGGCGACTCTGCAGGACATAGGGGTCTCAGCTCTGTTCAACTTGTTCGGTGCCTTTGCGTTTCTAATAGCATTCGCTGTCCTAAGGATCCAACCCATTAACGACAGAGTCTACTTCCCCAAATGGTATCTCTCCGGCGACCGGACAAGTCCCCGCCGCTCCGACGCGACTCTTGTCGGAAAATTCGTCAACCTCAACTACAAGACTTATTTCACTTTCCTCAATTGGATGCCTCAGGCCATGAAAATGAGTGAGCCTGAGATCATCCGTCACGCTGGTCTCGATTCTGCTATCTTCCTCAGGATTTACACTCTCGGGTTATCTTCCATCTTCTTCTCTCAATTATTTAAAAAAAGTTTCGTTTGGTTGAAAGCAAAATCTGCGGATTTTCGTTAAGATGTCGGTTTCTCGAGAAAACGAAAGAAAAAATTCCAAACTTTTCCACAAAAAGAAAAAGTTTATTTTTTTTTGTCTGTCCATTAACTAAGATTTAATTGGTAATTTTTGTTTTCTTTATTTAGAGCTTCATATGGTATGAATGACTGTTAAATTCTCGTTTCCCAATAAATTCTAGGTTTATTTTTGTTGGTTTATTCTCACAATTTTAGTCTCCAAGAAGGAATGTTTTAAATTTACAGTTACAGCCAAGTCAAGACACTGTTTTGTGTGTGTTTTCTTCAGAAAGTCACTTTTAGATATCTCTTTTCCCGGGAAAGTTACTGAGATTATTTATGAGAGAATCTGGATAGTTCCATTGTAAAAACCCAGAAATGTTTTCTTGTTGGTTTTTGGCAGCCTGAAGATCTTTGTACCAGCCATGGTATTAGCGCTCGTTGTTCTTGTTCCAGTGAATGTATCAAGTGGAACACTTTTCTTCTTGAAGAAAGAACTCGTCGTCAGCGACATCGATAAGCTCTCAATATCAAATGTTCAGCCTAAATCCTCAAAGTGAGTTTGATTCTGTAAAAAATAATGAAGCTCTTTGCCAATGATTTTCACTGGTTGAGATTAAAATCTTTGTGTGTTTAGGTTCTTCTTCCACATTGGAGTGGAGTATCTTTTCACGCTATGGGCATGTTTCATGCTCTACAGAGAATACAATAATGTCGCACTAATGCGTCTGCAGTATTTAGCTTCACAGCGTAGGCGTCCTGAGCAGTTCACTGTGAGTGAAAGCTTCATATTCCAAACATCCATAAGTATTACATCAGTGTTTATAAATACCATCTGGTTTTCTCTTCTTCTTTTTTTGTGCAGGTTGTTGTCAGAAACGTCCCTCACATGCCCGGACACTCGGTTCCAGATACCGTGGATCAGTTCTTTAAAACGAATCACCCCGAGCATTATCTCTGTCATCAGGTACAATTTCTGATCTCAATTCGCTATCTCTTTGATTGATAGAATGTACTAATGTGCCACTGATGGATCGGATTTTCTTATTTCAGGCAGTTTATAACGCAAACAAGTACGCAAAGCTGGTTAAGCAAAGAGAGAGGCTGCAACACTGGTTTGACTATTATGTGCTGAAGTATCAGCGGAATCCACAGAAGAAGCCTACCTGCAGAGTGAGTCTCCCTACTGCATTTCTTTAGCTTTCTGAGAATGAAATTATGCTAATTCCGATGAGCGGCATTTGCTTTTTCAGACAGGGTTTCTTGGTCTATGGGGTAAAAAGGTTGATTCCATCGAGTACTACAAACATCAGATCAAGGAGTTTGACCATACTGTAAGCCATACTGTTTCTTTTAGCTACCACTGAAACAAAAAAGCTTGAACTTTAACCTCATTTCATCTTTCTTGAATTCATTTGTTGATACAGATGTCTTTGGAGCGCCAAAAAGTTCTCAAGGACTCCAAACTGATGCTACCTGTTGCATTTGTGTCGTTTAATTCACGATGGGGTGCGGCTGTTTGTGCACAGACACAGCAGAGCAAGAATCCAACATTGTGGTTAACCAGTAGTGCTCCAGAGCCTCGTGATATCTATTGGCAAAACCTCGCTATACCTTTTATCTCTTTGACCATCCGGAAACTCGTGATTGGTGTCTCAGTCTTTGCCTTGGTCTTCTTCTACATGATTCCAATCGCTTTTGTGCAGTCTCTTGCCAATTTAGAAGGTCTCGAAAGAGTTGCACCTTTCCTCAGACCCGTTACTAGATTGTAAGTCTGTCCATGTATCTCAGTTTCTCACTTCTTGGTATGTTAGACCATTAACTACATCTCCTTTGTTTCTTTTTCAGGGATTTCATCAAGTCATTCTTACAGGGTTTTCTCCCAGGTCTTGCTCTGAAGATTTTCTTGTGGATTCTCCCAACTTTACTACTGATTATGTCAAAGATTGAGGGATACATCGCTTTATCAACCCTTGAGCGTAGAGCAGCAGCAAAGTACTATTACTTCATGTTAGTCAATGTGTTCTTGGGAAGTATCATTGCTGGAACTGCGTTTGAGCAGCTGGACTCTTTCCTTCACCAATCCCCAACTCAGTAAACAACCTTTAACCTCTTCTAACCCTAGAAAAAAACTTTAAACTAAACTCATCTTTAAATGCTCTTGTTTCTTGCCTTTATATAGGATTCCTAGAACCATTGGGGTCTCCATACCGATGAAAGCTACGTTCTTTATCACATACATAATGGTTGACGGGTGGGCTGGTATTGCCGGTGAGATTCTCCGGATAAAGCCTCTCGTGATTTTCCACTTAAAGAATGCGTTTCTTGTGAAGACCGAACAGGATAGAGAGCAAGCAATGGACCCTGGTTTTGTCGATTTCAAGGAGACCATCCCATCTCTCCAGCTTTACTTCCTCTTGGGAATTGTCTATGCCGTTATTACTCCCATTCTTCTTCCCTTCATTTGTATATTCTTCGCCTTTGCTTACTTGGTCTATCGTCATCAGGTTTGGTTTAAGACTCATATCACCGGCCCCATCTAATGCTTGCCTAGGTTTTCTTCACGATTCTATATTGGTTTACAACGCAGATAATAAATGTTTACAACCAACAATATGAGAGCTGTGGAGCGTTTTGGCCTCACGTTCATGGCCGGATTATCGCGAGCTTGTTGATATCTCAGCTTCTACTTATGGGACTTTTGACTTCTAAAAAGGCAGCTGACTCCACCCCGTTGCTTATTATCTTACCCATTCTCACACTTTCATTCCACAAGTACTGCAAACACCGCTTTGAACCTGCCTTCCGAGAATACCCGCTTGAGGTAAGTAAAGAATCTTTTGTAATCGTGAAAACGTTTCGATCTTTTTATGAAAGTTGGAAGCTAAAGCTTTCTTCCAAAAACCGTGTACAGAGTCTCAAACATTCTAACAAAAGAACTGTGTTTACCATTGTCCGCCTCGGAGAAACGTTTAAAGCTTTCTTACATAAACATGTTTTTTACTGCAGGAAGCGATGGCTAAAGACAAGCTGGAGAAGGAGACAGAACCTGAGTTGAACATGAAAGCAGATCTTGCAGATGCTTACCTACACCCTATTTTCCACTCATTCGAGGAAGAATTAGAAGAAGAAGAAGAGGAAGAGAGAGGGGAGGTAAGAGTCGACAAACACGAAACACAGTCGTCTACTTGTGTGACCGAGCTCGGTACTCCTTCCCCTCATCATCAAGTCTACAATTCCACTTCCCCTTCTCACTACGCTTCTGCTTATGAGCAGTCATCGTCTCAGTATGAATATCATTACAATGCTCATAGGTACGAGGAACATGACTACCGTTACAATTGATCTCTAGCCCCAAAAAGAGAAGAAGGTAATGTTGGTTGACAAAGGTTGCCTTATGAGTGTGATAACTTTCAAATTTAATTAAAAAAGTGTTGTGTTTTCGTCTAGGTTCTAGGTTTACTCATTGGTGACTTTGATTTGGTTTTTGGGTCTAGGAGATTTGTATAAGACACTATTAGGTGTTGTTCACTTGGATGGAAATATATTCAAATATTTATTGTAAAGTTTGGCTTACACTATAACCAATCCACACTAAACCAATCTAAAAATAGAAGCATCTGTATAAAGTGAATTTGCATGAGATTATTAAAAGATGGGCAATTTGATTATATGAATACTTTAATGAATTTTTTATTAACTAAACAACAACAAAATAAAGAAAATAGAAAAAAAGTTAATTGAAAAATTGAAAAATAACACAAAAAACAAAAAATTGAAAGAAAACAAAAAAAAAATTATATAAGTTATTGTTATAATAACTAAAAGTATGATTAAACACTAATATATTATTTTAAAATTCTCAATAATAACCATGTCACATAAACATCAAATTAGCAATTTTAATGATACGTATCGGTATCTTATCTATTAAAAGAAAAATA
This sequence comes from Anastatica hierochuntica, assembly GCA_900406275.1. Lineage (NCBI taxonomy): Eukaryota > Viridiplantae > Streptophyta > Magnoliopsida > Brassicales > Brassicaceae > Anastatica > Anastatica hierochuntica. The sequence continues at coordinate 18,129 of OVAN01003322.1, forward strand.
CACAACTTTTTTCATGTGTGCTTTTTTAAATTGAATGTATCTTAAAAGTTTTATTAAATGTACCTAATGTATCTAATGAATTAAAATAAATAAAACTAACTCTAATTACTCCTTCACAAATCAAAAGATTCTCGAAGACATTAAAATTTTTAAAAATAACTAGGTGAGTACCCGCACCGGGTTTCTATTTATACGTCAGTGAATTATTTTGTTTAAAACATATGATGTTTTATATCATCTCTTGTAAAAGTTAACTTTTAAAACACTCTTAGTGGTAGAAATACAAGATAATAATTTGCTAATGATTTAAGACAACGGTTATTTTCTAAGTTAAAATTTATTCTAGAATAATGTAGACACGAACATGACTTTTTTGCACATATGAATCATTTTATTCACTGTATTCCACCTGTAAGATGTCATTGCACACCAATCCTAATATCAGGCTAAACAATTACAAAATCCTAGTATCATGCTAAACAATTACAATTTAGTCAAAAGAATATAATCATAAATAAATATTATATTTAAATATTAGAATTTCAAGTCTTGTGAAATAAAATCAAGACTTAATTTTTCAGTTGCACAATCTCAAATGTACATATTGATACTCCAAACACTACCCATCAAATAAACAAGATGAAGTACAAAGACAACAATTATATTCTTCTTGAGTTTACGACTTTTCCTAAATTAATTTCAACTATAAAATTTATTTTATTCTCTATTTAAAATTTTCTTTATTCATCAGTGTGAGTCTTTCTAGGTACGCCACTTCAACCTTGAATCCAGCCAACTCATCTTTGATATCCTCAGTTCCTCCTTTCTATACAGGTGTTGAGCCAACCTCTTTCAACTCCTTAATCTTCTCCTGCAAGTAAAGTCTCTCCATGGTCTATTACAAAAATTTCCACTCAATAATTCCATATGTGCATATGTATATATCACGTAGTTTATGATATGGTTTTAGCAAATTTGTTGATGCATCAACACAAAAACATATATACATTTCGAATCTATGAGTTAATATAAATGAATGTCTCTACATATATATATATATAGCTCATTAGAAGAAAATTGTCCACATGCATCGATTATGGAACAATCACATAAAAATTCAAAGGAGTGCATATCACATGGAAACCACTTTATTTGAATATTTCATACAGAAAGCATATACGAATTGAACAGAAAATTCATTATGCGTCTAATTTAAAATTTTTGCCACATATATTTCATTAACTCTAAACGTAAATCAATCAAGGAATGTACGAATTTGTTATTATGAATGAGTATAACACATCATCAAGCTAAAAGATCTAAAATGTGTACTCTTTTACCTCTCTCCTCATAGCTAGAATGATTTTTTATGAAACGAACATCGAGATCGATGAAAAAGAGATGAAGTTTTTCAAAAACTCTCACATAAATAAGTGAGAAAGATAGGTGAGAGACAAAAAAAGAGAAAAATGTTCATGTTCGTAAATTGAATTGTAAATAAAAATCTTAACTTAACGGAATGATTTTATGTGGTATTAGAGAAGTTGAAAAGAAAGGGTGTTATCTTGTAAAAATAAATGAATGAGATTATCATAAAATTTGTCAAAAATAATTAAACATTAATTTTTTATGGACACATGTCCTCCTTATAGATGATGAGGTGGCATAATTCTGGAGAGAGATGGTCAAGTTTTATATATTATATTTATATAAACTTTCGTAATTTGAGTATTAGTTATCTGATTTTTAAAAAACTCTAATGGATTTTTGCTTCACGGTTTTACGAGTATCAAGTATTATCTGAACCAAATCTTATCCAAACTAGTACGAGTATCCGAAAATATTTGAAAAACCCGAAAATCTCAAACCTAAAATTCGAAATAACTGAAAAATCTAAAATTTGTGAACCTGAACCCGAACCCGAATCCGAAACTCGAAACAATCAACAATTTCAAACCCGATACTCGAAAAATCTAAACATGATCAATCATAAATTGAATACATAAAAAAACAAAAAAAACACTCGCGCGGTCGCGTGGGTCAAACTCTTTTTATTTAACATCATAACAGAAGCTTTATTATGACGAAACAAAGAAGTCCTCATGAAGGAAGTCAGTCATACATAGAGGAACAAAATGATGAGGAACAAACAAATCATCTGAAAGAAACCATGTTTTAATCAATTTGTCCACATGTTTGTTTGAATCGCGATGAATCCATGAGAAGATGATAGGCTCAAACTTTAAACTCCATAGTAGAATATCTCTTATCCAATTGTGGGATCGAAAGTGCTTTGCTTTCTCTGTAACTCTATTTATTAATTGAAAAGTAACACTAGCTTATATATTTTAATTATATTAGTAGAAAAGATTACATGGTTTGAAAAAAAAAGATGACATGGAACCACAAAGGGAATACGTGGAAATTTTGAGAATAACTTGATTATAAATAATAATTTTACTGAAAAAACCTTAATTTAAAAATCGTACTATTAATCGGAACTAACATTAGTTAGAGTGCTTATTTATTTTTAACTTCATTGTTAAGAAAAAGATGACATGGTTTAGAGAAAAAATGATATAGACCAACAAAACTGATGACATGAAAAATTCGAATATAACTTAACTACAAATAAAAGTTTTATTAAAAATTTAATAAAAACCATTTATCTAAAAATATTAAAAAAAAATTTTTATATCAATATATCTTTATCAAATTAAACATGTATTTTTTTCAAAAATTACATAAACAATGACAAATTAAAAATTGTGGTATGAATGTTATCATATCCATTATTTAATAATTGAGGAGCATAGAAATAGAAACAATCTTTAGTTGATGTATCAGCTTCTGATGTATCCTCAACTATTTTCAATGTAAGGACTAGTTTACTAGATTAATTACCTACAATACCATTAATATATATCATTTGGTAACAAGATACTTATAGTAATTTATTATATCTCTAATCATTTATTAAAAATATCATAGAATTTAACACAAATAATACGTTAAAATAATTAAACATATAACATAATATAAAAATAATAAAAAATATATTCAATATTTTCATAGTCTTAATTTTATAAAGATATATATATATATATAAAATAATTAAACATATAACACGATATATGATTTTAATACATATATTTTCATAGTCTTGTATATATATAACATGATTAATCACTGAATTAAGTTCATGTGATTAGGTTGCTATAGGATACGGATAGGCTGCGATTTTGCTTTCGTCCTCGAAAGCAGCCGTGATGCGTAAATGATCTCACTAGAATTTTACAGAGTTATAGTTGGGTTGCTTTGTGAATTTTTTGGAGAGCAATCTCGGTTACTAAAAGAATATGGTTAGATATTTTAGTTATACCAGTTGATTTAAGTCAACGAATATCACTGGTGCAAGGGACTTTGCTGAAGAGACATATTGGAGAGTCACTAAATATAACATATAATAGTTCTATAAAAACTATGTTTTATTTTCATACGATAACTTATATTTATATTTAAATATTTATTAGAATTCATCTTTCTTATATAAAAATAAAACGACTATTTTTTAGATTTCCATTTTTTTCATCGATTTCCAAAATTTTAAAACCACAAAAAATTTATTTCTTTAATTAATTAAGATTTAAAATTTTCTTAAATCTCTCTTTGTTAATTTTTTTGGTCAATCTTGAATTCTCTTATTGACCAACTTTTTTACTATTATATTTTTTAAATCTTTGTGATTCTAGGTTTAAATGTCAAATATTAAATTGCAAACTATAGAGAAACGTATTTAAATATAATGAATTTAATTTAAAAATAGTATGTATGAGTTATACTGAATTTTCTCAAAAAAAAGTTAAAAAGCATGTTAGATTATATCCAAAAGCTTTTTGATAAAAGATTAACGGTCCGCACAAGATGAACATTTCTTTCATAAATTTTTTGATTCCATAAATCTAAAATATCCTAAAAAACTCTCGAAAATTTTGTCCATTATAAAAGTTTGAAATACATGTAACAGGAAATTAAAAATCATTATCTTTTTGATAATGGTATTTTAGAATTTGATTTCGTAATAACTTCCAACAAGATTTATATAATTAACAAAAATTAAATATTGAAAACTTTCTTAACAAGCTAAACAAAATTATAGTCATAAATTGACATTCTCTCATCATTATTATATATATAAGACCATGTGATCTCAATGATTCAACATTCATTTTTGGTTTATTTGCTTTGATTATTTCATAATCATGATGATATATTATATCTTCTATTTCACTAATTATTTGGTTATTTTCTTTGTATGCAAGTCATGCTTTTCCTTCTTCTATAAACCATGAGTAGCTAAAGAAGTTTTTCATAGCATGGAAACTTTTTTAAGGGTTGTGAAACATGAGATCGTTTATTAATGATAAGGTAAGATCTCATTTCTATTCAATATTAAAATCATCATATTTTTGTAATGTAAATTCTTCATCTTCAGAAAATAAAATCATGAGACCAATAGTCTTCAAATGTTTAAAGTATCATTGAGGTATTGCTAAATGCATTATTCATCTATTTTTAGTTTTACAATTTGATCATTATCTTGAAATATTTTTTCTTTTGAAGATATAAAGGTCATTGAGAAAACATTATAATGACACGAAGCTATTTTATATATATAGCTTTAATTATCTCTAGATGTTTTCATTTTCTTTTATCTTTTTCTCAAAATATAATGATCAATTTAAAATAATTGTTTATTATTTCATTTTTAATATAAAAAAATCTTATTTTTTTATTAATTCAAAAAAAATCCAACAACAATAGGATTTTCATTTTTAATCTAGCTAGATTTTGATCTGCACCAAGCGCGGAATTATACAATTTTCTAAAAAAATAGAATATCTTAAGTGTTTTTTTAATAGTATGGTAAATTATATATTTCAAAATTTTCGCAACAATTTTACTAAATATATTAATAATATAGGAGCGTACTTTGGAAAATATTTGAATGGGAAGTAAATTGATTATTCCCCTAGAAATAAACTGATTGAAAATAACTTCTTAATTCAGAATTGTAATTAATAAAAAATTGATTATTCGTAACTTTTTCTCAAAACTCTCTTTGATTGACAAATATATTTTTTTCTCTCATTTTCTCTCTATTAATATAAAAGAAAAAATTGGTTTACAATATCAAAAGGATTTGAAATTTTTTAAGATACATGTATTAATCATTGTATTTTAGTTTACTATTATACTTAAAAGATGTTTAAAAAAGCCTCACATTTCATTTTAAATCTCAGAAAGATCCTAATTACCAAACTTTATCAATAACTACTTTCACAAAATATTTATATCTCGATATTATTATTCAAGAAATATAAATTTTAACCTTAGTTTATTAAAACTTATATGATTTTTCACTATTAAAAACAATTGAAAATATTTAACAAATGTGAATTGGAAGAAAAGGATATGGGTGTATACTACATAGGTCGGATTCAATTTAGATTCTTTTCAGTTTTATCCTAATCAAGTAAAAAACATTCATATATCCAAATAACCATAAAATCTTTAGTTTTTAATCCATTTGAGGCTTTTACAATAACAGCTCACTTTCATAGATAGAATCAATGATAAATAAACAAAAATTTTAGTCACAAAATTTGTTCAGGTTTAATTATAATTTTTTTTGACGTCAATCTAATTATAATTTATTAATTATTTTTAAATTTATTGATAGAAAATAATTTGATGTATGCTAAAGTATATGTTTTTATAATTAAAGTTTAATGTATGTTGTAGTTCTAATGATATGAATTAAGTCATTAATAGCCTATAAAATAAAAATATTACACATGCTAAAATCAATTTAGTTTATAATATGCTAGTCATATGTACACGCGGATTAGTGCACATATGATTTTTTGTAGATAATGAAATTTGAATATTTTTTGTTGACTATATTGCTTAAATAATTACGCTTGAATTTATTATATGTTTTTAATATATGTCACTTATCTGTATATTATTAATTTGAGAAGTATATTTAGAAAATTAACCTTAAAATTGAAAAAGATTATATCAAACACCATTGGAAAATATATATGTAGAGAAAGGAAAATCTTTTTTTCATTAAGGGTAAAATTGGTTTAAAAAAATGCTAAAAAAGACTTTAAATTCAAAAACTAATTAATTATGTATTCAAAAATTTATTTAGAATCCCTTAATATTTTTAAATCCATCAAAATAAATATTTTTATTTTATAAAATAAGCAAATGAACCTTAATTGATATGTAATTTCTTACAATTATTATTTTTATATAATCTAAAATAAATAATATTTTAAATAAATAATATAATTTAAATATTCTTATATGTAATTAGTTATAATATGATGTAAATCTTGATTTTTGGGAAAATTAAAAAGCTAGGAAAAATGAATTAACTATATAAATAGTAATATATAAGTAAATAGTAGTTTATCTTTTCACAGTATGTTACCATAACAAAAAAAAAATTAATTATACAAACCAAAAATATACATAATGCCATATTAAACTTGAACTTGTAAAATACTCTTCTTAAATGTAATCATTTTTTGTAAATGTATTTGTCTTTAAAATTACTAAAAAAATTTAACAAACACTATAATTTTTTCACTATGTTGTTATAACTGAAAGTTATTTTAAAAGAGAAATATGATTCGGTCTATAATGGGTTAAATGAGAGTAATATTATTGTAAAAAAATGATGTATGGTTTAGTTCGCCCGTGTTAAGCACCTTAGCGAACACCGAAAATGTTTAATCCTCACTATAAATTTATAAATTCAAGTTTTTTTTTGTCAAAAATTCAAGTTATATAATAATTTTAAAGATTTTTAAAAATTAAGCTATTACAAAATATTAATAAAATATAATCACGTGCACATCGTAGGTTAAATCATACTTTAATTCAATTAGTGAGTAGTCGTTTCACCTATTGGAATTATGACAGATTTCGTAGATTATGCCTATTCAGATAGAAGTTTCTGTACTAAGTAAGACATCTTTCTCTAGAGTAGTCGTTACTTGATACGACGACTCCATCAAGGAGTTGTAACTGAAACTGTTTTAAATACTCAATGGCTTTCCTAGGCACTAAAATTTCGACATCTTCAACCTTTTCTGTCAACAGACAATCAGAAATAGTGGAAGAATGAGTTGTATGCATGTCTGAAATCCAATCCTTTTATAAAGGAGAAGAGTAAAGGATATGGATTTTGTTTGTGCATATACCTTTGCATTATGGGAGAGATTATGTGATGCTAATATTTCTTAGTGCTTTGAGGTCACCTTATCTATCAAAGAAGCATCATAACTCATGGTGGTTCTTTTTTTCCTCACCGGTGGTTCTTTGTTCATTTACACATAAGAAAACATGTAAAGAAACATCGATTTTACCACCATCTTCTACGTTGGTGGCTTTACAAATCCTTGCCACCAACCAAAGACAAATCCTATGCTGTATATAGTTTTTAAAATTGAAAGTTGATGTAATTGCCTTCAACAACTTAAATAAAATCATAGTTTTAAATATATTTTTTTGGTCAAACAGTTTCAAATATTTAAAAGCTAAAAAGAATACAACTGGTTGTGTGAAGTCATGACTTCATCAAATTCATAAAGCTTAATGCAAAACCAAGAGAGGAGATTTAAATTCCTGGTTCCTTTATAACAAAAGTAAATTCAAACCGTATATACTATGCTTCTCAAGATCTTAATCCGGGAAACAAAGAAAATTCATTAATTGGAAGGACAACAATATTGCACGGTATGGAAGAGGGGGTGAGAAATATCGTACGAATGAGTGGATTTCTTTAGCAAAATAGCAATACAATAGATTTGTTCCGGTAGATGGCTAAAGCCTTGATCCAATAAACTGGCAAACAACGATTGAGTTCAACGCTTCTTCCTTTGAGATGTATTGAAGTCTCTTCTCAAAATCGTCTCCCCTTACCCTAAATATCATATTCCATATACGCGAGAAGAACCCTTTTTGGTTCCTCTTCACGGTATCGGAGGTTGAGGTTGCGGTTGCGGCCAGTCGACTCTCTCAACCACTGCTCCTACCTGCTCATGTGCCATATCCTATCAACCTCCCACTACCACCACAACTACAACCAGAGATGTAATGAAACAACAACAAAATAAAAAAATCGATCATCAGAACAACTTGAAGAAAGACTTAAGAAACAAAAATTTGTTCACTTGAGATTCGTTAGAATAGCCCACTTGCATGATTCTCCTGATCTGGAATAATCTAGACACGAAGGATATGAATACGAGAATTAATTGCAGTTATGAAGGCGGTCCGTAACGGAGGAGGAATGGGAGAATGGGGAGTTGAAGAGGGAAGGGGAGTGGGAAGGATGAAAAAACTACGTATTGTCTTGGCGAAAGAGTTCCTTAAAGACGGCAAGGCGTTCAGAGTACAAACGGGGAGGTGTTGGCTTCTGATGTGGCGCCGGGAGAGGAGTTGAATAGGAAGCTGATGTGGCATAGCTGAGAAGGCAGAAATAAAGCCCTTTAGTTAGTTATTATATTAGGTATATATTATAGAGTAATAAGGTACTTTTATTATACTCGAATATTATTTTGCACAATAAGAAAAAAATTGTACTTAATTATCTACTGGTTAAATTCACAAATCAATAAAATCTTAAACACAAATCATTTAGTTTAATTAACTTAATTGATATATATGTAAAATATAGTTTTAAAAAGTATATTAGCCAAAACTAACCCTAAGATTAAAGTCCTAATGTTTGTAAATTTTTAAAATCCATTACAAGATAAGTATCGCAACATAAAATTATAATTCTAAATATTACGAGTCCATATCGAATGAGCAGGAGAACTAAAATCCGATCTATCTTTAAAATCTAAAATCCGTATAACTCAAAGCAAACCGAATAGCTTAGTATTCACTTCTTCTACGTTCTTTACAAAACAAATATTACAATGTTCACAAAGTGGAGTAGAATCTAGAAGTATAAAAGCATTCGAGAAGTGTAAATAATAAAGTAACTTTTTGTCTCTACAAAATATACATAACAAAATTTAACCTTTATAAATGATTAAACATCAAATAAGAATTACATACCATCATAATCCGTACAAAATAGATCTATTTTTTAGTCTTTTTCCTCTCTCCTTGGTCGAGAAAGCAATTCTTCCCATGAATTCTAGAAAGAGATGTTTCTCGTCGGGACTATCCCTTCTTGGCTGGCGGGAATTAATTATCTTTTCTGACGAGCTTCATTTCTGAATGATCTACTTAGCCTTGCCTTTACCTATTCCTTATTACCAACCACTTTTAGCAGAGAAAAAATTGTCTGAGGACCCACCTCTGCTACTACCAAGCCCACTGCTGCCAAGAAAAGAGTGTCAATAGCTAAAACTTCAACACCTAAATTTATTCACCCAAATGCTTTAGACCGAACATCTAATTGCTTGTAGCTCCTAACTTTCCTATGAGGAACGCTTCTGTCGTCTGTTTTTCTTCTCTCTCTTCTCTTAAAAAAGTCAAACAGTTGGATTGTTAGAAGTTGGGCTCAGGACCCGGCGAAGATGGGTAATTTAGGATTAAAGGACTAATAGAAGTTTGTTTAAAGACTTCTAACTTAGCAAATTGAGCCAATGAGAATTTAGGTTTTCCAGTTACATGTTTCATAGCTTTCATTTGAGCAGCGGATCTTACTTTCGAGACCAAAATCCGTAGATTAATAGCAGGTATGATTCCAGTATTCAAAGATCAACGGATAAAGATATATGTCCATATGTAATACATTACATTAGTAGGAATATAAGCTAAAACATCTCTTGAATGAGTCTCGACGATTGGTAAGGCAGCTCCTGAGCTACCTAAACCTAATTGAGAGCTTCAGTTAGCGCTCCAAAAGATGGGAATGTAAATAAAAAACATCTCACAGGACCAGGCAATTTTCGTAATAGAACAGAAATTTGCTTATTAATAATTTTGAAGTAAAGTACTAAAATATTATTTACTTCTAACCAACAATCCAAAGATTTCAAAGCAAATCAAATAATTAAAACTTTATATCTTATACAACAAATTATTGTTAGTAAAATTAAAATAAATTTACTTCGCGCATGGCGCAGATCCAAAATCTAGTTTTTTATATTCGATAAGTTTCGATAATACCAAAAAATAATTTGTTTCATCTAAATCATAATATTAAATATTTTCAATTTCTTTTTAGTAATTATAAATATTTTTTATAACTATTCTAAAACACATAAGCAATATACATTATATATATATATTTTATAACTTTTTTCCGCATAATGTGCGGATAACAACCTAGTATATAAATGAAGAGGGCGCAGTTGTTGAGCAGGAGGAAGGCATTGTACACAAAATTGTCTCGTGCGTATGTACGAGTATTTAAACTAGTACTAGAGTTCGACCCGCGCAACCGCGCGGGTTTTGCAAAAATTTTGTATATTATTAATTATGTTTATATTTTTCGAGTACCGTGTTTAAAATTTTCGGTTATTTCGAGTTTAGGATTCGGGTTTAGGTTCAAAACTTTTAGAGTTTTCAGTTATATTGAATTCCGGGTTTGGGTTTAGATTTTAGATTTTCGAACTTTCAGATTTCTGTGGATACTCGTATGGGTTAAGCTCGAATAATATCTGATACCTGAAATACCGTGAAACAAACCCATTAGAATATTTAAAAGAAAAACATCAGATGACTAAACTTAATTTTTTTATAGTTTATATAAATTATTTTTATAAATTTGTATAGCTTTTTTCTAAACTTTATCATTTTATGACTTTTTTGAATTTTTGTAACAAATTTTATTTAGAAAATAATAATATTGTAATATAATTATTTTAAAATTATGAATTTATTTTAAATTTAGAAACAAACTATGTTTAAATTTGGTGAAAATTGATGATTTTAAATTGTGTTGGTTTATAATTTTTGATAATGATTATGTGAAAAAAATATTGAAATATTCTAATATGTTTGTTGGAATATGTAAATGAGTAATTAGAATTATATTAATTTATTAGATACATCTAACTATATAAAAGGGCCTATTTGAAGCACCTCAGGTTGTACACGTCAGTTTCTAAACTCTTTTATAAATCCGACACGTCAACATCACTATGTATCTTTTAATTGCTTCTGATTTATACCAAAATATTTAAAAGGGAATTAATAATTATTAAATGGAGAAGTCACAGAAAGATTCGTCTTTGATCTCTCCTTTTTAAATATCTCTTTCTCTGATATAGCAAACACCGTGTGAATAGTGTTTCTTCTGCATCTGAATTTCGTCTGATCCAGGTAGGTAATGATCTAAATCCCTTCTCCATAATTTATTGAAACATATTCAAAAAGTTTGTTTTTTTCCCC
>OVAN01003323.1:0-29562 GCA_900406275.1 Anastatica hierochuntica
GAGTATAAAGGAAGAAGGAGGAGCTTGAAGAAAAGGACCGATTTTTCTCTCGAGAAATTTAGCTTGTAACCATTATAAACGTTCTGTTCAAAATCAATAAAAATATTGTTCTTTTTCACAACTTGTCACAAATCGTACACCCTATATTCTGTGTGGATTCCAGATCCATCACTAGTCCGTGTCCAGCCCTAATAATTTTATAGTCAATATAACAGTCAGACCCAATACACTAATTAACCCACGACACACGATTGAAAGTTTAAACCGGAATAAACCGGTCTTCTTTAATCACACCTCAGCGAGAAAAGGTTTTTAAACCCTAACTTTTTATCTTCGTCTTCTTCAATTAGAGAAGATTTTTTTTTTCGCCATTCAATTAAAGAAGTTAAGTTCAGGTAACTCCATTGAAACCTCTTGAAGAAAAACTTCATCAATGGATGAAATAGAAGCCAGAGCACTAGAAGAGAAGCTGAAGAGTCAGCTTGGGCTTCTAGAACTTGAACACGCCGTGTTCGAGAGAATGGTTTACAAGAATAAGAACCAGCATCGCCGATGCTCTTACTTTCAGTACGTTCTCAAGGTTAATCTTCATCTTCCTTTTTCCCCTGTTCGATTAGAGATCACACTGTGTGTTTGTTTAAGCCAAATTCGATTTTCCATTGCTTAGGTGAGAAGGGATTTGAGACTTTTGCGAACAGCAAACATAGGTGAGATTCTGAGATCTTGCTTTCATGTCATCTCTGGGAAAGGAACTAAACAGAAACTCCATGTTTTGGAGAGGTTAGGCTTTATCTTTCATATGTTGATTACTGTTTTATGAAGACAATGGTGTTGGAGCTTAGCTTAGTATGATATTTTGTGTAGCTTGAAGTTTAAAAAATCTGCTACTGGGAAACCAAATATCTTGGAGAGGCTTCTTGGTGCTCTTCATCTACTTTCACAGGTGAGTGTTTACCAGTTCATACATATGAACAAGATCTGTATGTTTTTGACTGGTTCATTGTGTTTGTTGCAGATGAGTGAACCGGTCTTGAAGGCAGCTAGGTAACATTGTGATTGATTTATTAATTGAAACTTTTGTATGATTTCGTCCAGCTAACCGCATTCGGTTTGTAATTTTTCTTTTTCTTTTTGGGTTCTGCAGTGGGATATCTACTCTGCTAGCTCAGTCATTTTTCGTAGGATTTTCAATGACGTTTTTGGCGCTACTTGCACGTCTCCGAGTGTTGATTCAACAAGTAAGTTTGAATCTTTTGTTTCTTCTGTTTAATCCAAAGATAAGAGGCAAACTTTGATTGATACACACCGATGGATATAATTGGTACTTAAAAAGTTAATCGTTTTGACTTTTGTGCAGATATTACTTGATGCTGTTTCAGTTTACAATTCTGTAACTTCTTCATCCGTGAAGAAACAGTCGGTAAAGATAGCACAGGATGGGGTTGAGGTTGGTCGTTTTCACTGGTGGACCCTTTGGTTGATTTCTTACACAGTTTAATTATCATGCCAGTAAACTCTGTTTTCTCCATGTAAAACTATACAGGTGTTCCGCGAGTTCTATCCAAAGGATGAAGAGTGCATCACCTTATTGAATTGTGTATGGAAGACTGATAAATATGTCTTACTTGAGACATTGAAGAACTGTGCGAGTAGTAAACCTGTGGAGAATAATGTCTCGGAAGCTGCTACGACTAAGGATTCTCTGGTACAGTATCAGACATCCGTTTCTTCTCTCGGGGGTAAGAACCTTCAGATATTTATTGTCTAGTATACATTTTGGAATCTCCAGTTCGAATACTGGTTTGGTCCCCGATACCTAGATCAAGAGAGAACCTCTTGTTTGGCTCATACTTGTCTAGAATCATGCCTTAGAGTTTAAAGGAATCAAAGGTTGTAAAGTTTGGTGTTTAGGTGGCCTTACTGGTCAAAGTGTAGATCCAAAAATATGTGTTTTTGATTGAATTGTCCCACTTGCAGGAGATGTCTCTCCTTTGCTTGAAGCAGATAACAGTGGTGTTACTGTGGGAGAAAGTTCAACTCCCATGACTGAAGCATCTTCTTCCATGATTAACAATGTGTTGCAGCAAGAAATTTTAGAAAATCCAGAAGATGCTACAACTAGCGAATGTTCAATTCAGTATCGAACATTCGTTTCTCCTCTAGGCGGTAAGAATCACTACAGAAGTAATGTTTTGTTGTTTATTCCGGTTCCGTAGACTGTATTCTGGTTATGCCCCAATCCACTAATTAGGCTTGTACTTGTTTAGACTTCATGACTTTAGTGTTTCAAAGGGCTCAATGGCTGAAGAGTGTAGTTTTTAGATGGGTTTATTGCTAAGTGTGTAACGATAAGATACAGAGACCTGTTTTGCACTTCACTGAAAGATTTGTGTTTTTCATTGAATTGTCCAATTGCAGTAGATGTCGATCCTTCTCCTCTGCTTGAAGCAGACAAAAACGATGGAGTAACGGCTTCGCCGAGTTTGACTCCAATTGCTGAAGCAGCTTCTTCTAAGACCAACAATGGATCACAAAGGGAAGATTCAGAGAAAGGAGAAGATCAATCTTCAAATGCCGTGAGTCCGGTCATAATTAACACAGCCGAAATTAAGCCGAGTTGCAGAGCAACCAAGGTTGCCTTTCTACCTGTGAAAAGACCTTCATCTGCAATATTAACGTCAAATGCCATAGAAGAACCTCCAAGGAAGAAACAAGAAACGGGCGACAAAGACAAGAAGGAAGAAGAAGATGGATTTTATAATCTACTCATTCGCGGAACCCATAAAGACAGTTTGTTCTAGTACGACAAGCATTCAAAAACTCAAGGACACATAACATGCATGTGGTTGCTGTGTGTTAGAAAACCAAGCCGTGAACTTTTGTGTGGTGTAGCCAAAGATTCAAGTCGTCGATCCCTTTGCTGTTGGCTCTGTCGAGAGCGGTTCTTCCATCAACATCTTTGACTGTGTAATTCGCACCGGCTCTGAGCAGCTCCTCAACCTTAGGTCTGTCACCTTCTGTGGCGGCTAACATCAACAAAAGTAGTACCTTTTGCCTCAAGCATCCCCATGTAGTTGAAATGCTGCCAAAATTCGTCCGAGGACAAACATACATTTATTTATACAAGTTGCTATATTTATTTAATTCAGCTTAATAGCAAAATAGATTTAGCAGTTATTATTTTTAATTGATTAAATTTCCGCCGATATTATTTGTCTGCCATCGAAAATTATGAGATATAAAGCAATCTACTAATGATTATTATGTGGCATCAAATTCATGGATAACATTTGCATTTGGTCTTTTAAGATTTCATATGGCCATGTTTTTGAAGACTTTTTCTCTATAAAATATAATCTTTGTCAAAATTTTGTCGCAAAATTAAAATTAAGTATTTTATTTCAAAATGAAAAGCCAAAATAAATTTTTTAAAATTCTCTACCAATTCAAAATGATATGGAAATTCAAAATAAATTTATTAGATCTGGTCTAATTCATATTTAGATTTTTTAGTTTTGAAAAAGCAAATAAAATGATTGTTTTTTAATATATTACAAATATTAAATTAAATCCAATTTTCTCAATTTTGTTTAAAAATTGATTGGTTCGGATAATTCTATCCCCTATACATTAATTAGGAAGTTAGTTTGACACATGTCATCACAAAATTCATTTTCAACATTTAAATTATGACATGGCAATTTAGAAAATATTGATTGGCTTTGTATTAATTTATTATTTAAATTATTATTTATGTCAATAAGAAACGTTAATAAAAAATAACATGGATTTTTATCTAAAATACACTAACTTAATTTTTTTTTTAATACCACAAAGACTCCAAATAAAATTTATAATGAATCTCTATATTTTAACATTCATTTGTACGCATTATCAATAAATTTCTACAATGAAAACTATAAAAAATAATGATACATATTAATATATTATGTTAAAGTCATAATCAATAATTATTATATAACCAACATAAATCACATTTTGACGGTTATTTAGTACAAAAAATGCTTACAATATTTAGATTCAAATATTTCGAATTGAATTAATTAGATTTTTTTGTCAACGGATTTAATTATATTTAAAACAGAATATTTGTAGATAAATTTAGTGAAATAAAACAACTAAGCATGACGTGGCAAATGCCAAGACGTGGTCTCCACTCTCGACCGAGACCCAACAGAAAAGTTTCGCATTGTCGCCGGAAAAAAAAGAAGCAGACGTCTTCTTCTTCCTTCTCTCTTATTTCTTCTTCCCTCGATGATTGATCGAAACTCTGCATGAGTTTTGATCGAATCTAACCCTAAATCTCTTCCAAATTCAGCCATTGCAGTGGCTCATCAAGTTATCTGATACTCACTTCCTTCCTTCATATCGTGTATGAATCACAAATGGGATCACAAACCGCTACGACGAAGCCATCGAAACTTGCAACGAAACCTTCAAATGCTTCTTCTTCCTCCGTCAGATCCTCCGTCGCTTTCTCCTCTCACTCGGCGATGGTGGAATTGAAGCAGAGGATCTTAACCTCTCTCTCTAGAATCGGCGATCGCGATACTTACCAGATCGCAGTAGATGATCTCGAGAAAATCGTCCTCTCCGTCTCCGATTCACCTGAAATCCTCCCGGTTCTACTCCACTGCCTTTTCGATTCCTTCGCCGATCCTAAAGCCCCTGTGAAGAGAGAATCAATACGACTCCTCTCCTTTCTCTGCCTCTCTTACTCTCATCTCTCCCTTTCGCAGTTAGCTAAAATCATCTCCCATATCGTTAAGCGTCTCAAGGACGCCGATAACGGCGTACGCGACGCCTGTCGCGACGCAATCGGAGCTCTCTCCGCGCAGTTTCTGAAAGAGAAGGAGGAAGGAGACGGCAGTTTCGGTGGGTCTTCTTCGTTGCTGGGTCTCTTTGCTAAACCCTTGTTCGAGGCAATGGCGGAACAGAACAAAAGCTTACAGTCTGGTGCTGCCATGTGTATGGGGAAGATGGTGGATTCAGCATCGGAGCCTCCCGTTGCAGCTTTTCAAAAGCTCTGCCCTAAGATTGCTAAGCTTCTGAACAGCCCCAATTACATTACTAAGGCTTCACTCTTACCGGTAGTTGGAAGCTTGTCCCAGGTTTGTTCAAGTTCTTTTCTCCTTAGTTTTTTACAAATGTACAATGCCTTGAGATGTTTTGTTAAATTGAGATTCATTGCTTGAATGTTCAGCTGCATTTTGTTTCTGCGTCGTCTCTAGTAATGGCTAATTGTGTTTCTATGCTGTATAGTGCTGATTGGAGTGGCTTCTTTGAATCTTGATATTTGTTATCTATAAATGTTTCTGTGGCACTGGACTGGGTACAAGCTATGTGTTTGGTCTCATTTACTAAAGAAACGACACGAAAGCAGATTGATGTGTCTAAATTTCATGCTTTGGCTCTGTTCTGCTTGGTGATCAAAACTAGTGGGTCTTCTCTATTTATGACATATTTTGAGCTATGATATTGTTGCAGGTTGGAGCTATTGCACCACAGAGCTTGGAGTCATTGCTACACAGCATCCATGAGTGTCTTAGATGTACAGATTGGGTTACTCGTAAGGCAGCTGCTGATGTCTTAATCTCCTTGGCCATCCATTCCAGCAGTTTGGTTGCAGATAAAACGGAGTCCACTCTTACAGCTCTTGAGGCCTGTCGGTTTGATAAGGTGACTCCAGTTATCGTATCGTTTCTGTAAAACTAAGTTCCTAGCTCTACAATCGCGTGAATCTCTTTAAAGAAGTGCTTTGGTACTTTTTCACGAGTTACCATCTTAGCTTATAACAGTTGGCATTAGCGATGGTTTTGTCGTGTGGTCTTCCTGGAAGAGGAATTATTTGGCATATATACAAGGTTAGAAAGAAGAAGAAATACAGATTAGGCTAATATGGTCTTGAAAACATAGCTTCTTTTATTCTTCTTTTTTCCATGCCTCTAGAACTTATGTGTACTCCGTTAGATGTGTTCTACTTTTCTAATAAACTAAAGTGAGTCAAAGGTACATGAGCTCGATGGAAATAAAACTTAAGTTCATTGTGCATTGTAGTTTCTATGTGCGAAAGAGTTTGCATAACATGTTTTGCTCTTCAACAAGATAGGAAACAATAATATATTTTGATTGAGCCGCTTTGCTCTATATTCCACATCATTATGGAATGAGAAGTAAAACTACTAGACGGGTTGCACAATGTTACTTTTCCCTACGTTATGTTTGTGTATAATTACGAAAAGTGGCTATATTTGCTTTGGCTTGCAGATAAAACCTGTTAGAGAGAGCTTATCTGAAGCACTAAACGTCTGGAAGAACATTGCTGGGAAAGGTGAAATTGTAACATCTGATGACCAGAAGGATGGGTCATCTGAGCAATGTATGTTGGCAAGGAATGGAGAATCAGATTCGATTTCATGTGACGGAGCAGGAACACTTATGCAAGAATCTTTTGATGGTTTGAGCAGTAACTCGGATTCCATTTCGAAAGCAGTTCTCATTTTGAGGAAAAAGGCACCTCGGTTGACGGGCAAAGATCTTAACCCAGAGTTTTTCGAGAAACTAGAAAAAAGAGGTTCTGGTGATATGCCGGTTGAAGTTATTCTTCCCAGTAGGCAAAAGAATTCGTCGAACTCAAACACAGAGGATGAATCAGACGTCAATACCTCAGTATCTAGGAATAGGTCAAAAGGTTTGCACAGAACAGCTGGTGTCCATCCCAAACAACGACATTTTGGAGATTCTGCAAGAGAAAAATGGGTAGATGAAAGAATGAATGGAGGTGAGTCACGGTTAAGGGCATTTGATGGAGATCAAATCGAAGTAATCCAGGCAGAGACATCTGAAAACAGACGGAATTGGCCACCTCTACAGAGACAGTTATTGCACTTGGAGAGACAACAAACCCACATAATGAACATGTTGCAGGTACTGTTCCGATTTCAAATCAATATAGCGATTCACTTTGAAGCAGTTCCACACTTTTTTTCACGAGCAGTTCCACTCTTAAAAAGATAACTTCCTTATCGTTGCAGGATTTCATGGGTGGTTCACACGACGGGATGATAAGTTTGGAGAACCGTGTTAGAGTGCTTGAGAGGATCATAGAAGAGATGTCGAGAGAAATGTCTATACAATCAGGTAAGTAAACATAAATGCTTGATCTGCGTTGTTAGAAAACTGCAACTTGTTGCAACCATTTGAAGAAAGATATATATTAATTACCAAAATATAAATTGCTTCAGGTGCGAGGGGAAAGACGGCGGTATCATGGAGGTCTGATGTAGATGGATGGGATAGTCCTACCTATGGAGTTTATTCGAGAAGTGCTCAGACCAGCACAAAAAGTCGTGGCACTGGTCCTACGGTCTCTGAGCACTCAGGTCAAAGCAGAAGAGCTTGGGACAAAAGCTCTGTAGCTATTAGACTAGGGGAAGGACCTTCTGCTAGAAGTGTATGGCAAGCTTCAAAAGATGAAGCTACTCTAGAAGCGATACGTGTGGCTGGAGAAGAGCGTGGAGGAGCTTCCAGGACAAGGCGAGTATCTATTCCTGAAGCAGAAGCAATAATGGACGAAGATGATGATGACCGCGGAGGACAAAAGCGAGACCCTATCTGGACTTGCTGGAGCAATGCGATGCACGCACTCCGAGTTGGTGATACCGATTCTGCATTTGCTGAGGTATTATCAACTGGAGACGAGCTTTTGCTCGTCAAGTTAATGGACAAAACCGGTCCTGTTCTTGATCAGCTCTCGAGTGATATTGGAAACGAGGTTCTCCATTCTATAGCACAGTTTCTCCTGGATCATACTCTCTTCAATATCTGTCTGTCTTGGATACAACAGGTACCAAGATTCTTCATTTTCTTTCCGAAATACATGTTTTCAACCTCGAATCTCTCTGAATTAACTTGGTTCGTAATATATATTATCCAGCTGCTAGAAGTAAGTGTAGAAAACGGAGCAGAATTTATGGGAATACCAATGGAGTTAAAGAAGGAACTTCTGTTGAATCTACATGAAGCTTCTTCATCAACAGATCCTCCTGAGGACTGGGAAGGTCTATCGCCTGAGAACATTTTGGTCCAACTAGCATCTAACTGGAACATCGAGCTCCAACATTTCGACCCGTAAATGTTACAAAAACAATACACTGTACAGATATGATTCTTTCAACAGCCAAAAAGAAAAAGAAGTGTTCTTCGTCGGATAGGATTCTTTTAATCCAAAGAAAGCTACTATACATCTTTGGCTTCCAGGTCCTTTACTGAACCTAAAAATCCGTCACCCGCGGTTCCTTTAAATTTGATCTTTCTCAAACTGTTCTCATAGGCTTCGTAATGTAAAACACCCTTGATGCATCTCTCATTGTTGTTATTGCAAGTCCTATCTGATTATGATTTGTTTTGATGCTTCTCCATGATTCTTGAGCTAATACCATGTTAAAACCCAACACTCGTATGTGTTACATAACCACCACGGCAAGTAAGCTACTTTGAGTTTACCCGCGATTGGGATGGATCCGGAAAGGACTGTTACACAACCTTGTTGCTCTTTTCTTCCGGTTTTCTCAAGGTTAAGAAATGTCTCTCATGGTTTGAGAGTCTGGAGTTTGTTGAATGAAGCTTGTTTGAATTATGATGACTCATACTTATACTTAAATCAGTCTCCATTCAAACATCCTCAAGTTAGACTAATTAGATAAGTAAAATCAATTTACATAGCCCAAAACACTCTATAAAGAGTTTTCTAACATTTACAACAGCAACAAGCCAAATCTACTTACTACCCAACAACACTAGCCTTATAGTCATCAGAACCTCCGGTCTGAAGATCATTAGCGAAAAATATATTTGTGTTCTTGTTAAGAACCTTTAAGGCTTATTTAGCAGCATACCAGTTCTGAGCACATTTTGCATCAACTGGTAAATTCACCGAGAGAATGTTCTTCACATTAAAAGGTTTCGACATGCAGTCCACAACTATATCCTTGGCGATTTCCGTTGACTCCATTGGTCCTTCCAAGATTACTTCATCGTCAATGTGTTACCAAGAGAAACAAGTCCGTTTTCCGTCAGTCAAAATTAAAAATGAATCGAGGCCAAAAGTGTACAAAATTTAGCTTATGTTCGTTAAAGATTGAGTCCAGTTTTGTCATGGACGGGCGTTTTTACCTGCAGAAGCAATTTCCAACCAAAATCCTTTAATCGTTGGTTTACCGATATTTCCAACATTGCACACATTGCTACATCAGCTGCACTTCCCTGTAGTGTGAATCATCCATGCTCAAAATTGAGATCAGCGAACAACAAAGGAAATTCATAGCTGACAGATTAAGCAAACAAAATGAAAACCTGCACAGGAGTGTTGATGGCTGCTCTTTGGATATGATTCTTTTGAGCATGTGACCGATGTGCCGGGAGCCTACCAGCCCTTCCTAACAAAGTGAATACATATCCATCTTTGATTGCTTCTCTCTTACGTAGTTCTTGCTATTCCTTACTTCTTGTCTGTCATTGTACCAGAGATTGACTGTCTCCTGAGCTTCTTCCGTTGAGACCTTTAGATAATAAAAAATAGATTTTTCACACATTAGAGATTACTATTAACCAACCAATTAGCCCCAGTCTCTAGAAAGCCAGATAACAATTTTTCCATATGCAATTGAAAAGTTGAGCATCTTAGCTTTTCTCCTCTCGGATGCAAAGGCGTCCTAAGTATTAAAATATTCACAAACTGTTATAAGAATTTGGTAGCAATTTTCAATCTTAGTGTGTCAAAGATAGACTCTCAGATATCATGCAAGGATTTTGATTTCTTTTTCTTTTGTTATTCAAACCACATCCTCATAGTCATTTAAAAATCAAAATCCAAGAATTCTGTCTCTTTGTTCCAAAATTTATATCGTTGAAAATACATTTAACAATGGTACTGGTGGCTTGTCTTCCCCAGGTCGAGGATGCCATTCAAGGAGCACTTCCCCATTTTCAACGGCTTTACGAATATGTGGATACATATCCATGGCTGTCCTAGAATGGAAATCCCCACCTGCTTTAAAAGCTTTCATCATGCTTTTGCAACCAGCAAGATGTGCCAAAATTCTAAGTTCCAACTGAAGATAAGAAAAAGAATCACAGTCAACAAGTGAACCAGCTTAATACCCTTATAATAAAGTCTCTACATATACCAAATTTTTAATATTTCACATGCCCATAATCAGCAACAATGAGAGAATTTCCGGGCGCCGCTACAAACGCTTTACGTATCTTGTACCGATCTTTTTCCAAAGCAGGTTGGTTCTAGAAAGAATGGAGAACTTTAGTAACAAATCAAGGTGCAACTACAGTTTCAGAACTAGTACTTTATTGTTGGCAACTTGACCATCTGTGTATTATCTCTTGGTGATGCAACACAAGATTTCGAGTCAACTGTCTCACTTTCAAGATTTGACAATACGCGTACCAGTAGATAACATAGATTAACTTTACTACACAATGACCTCACCACTCAAGTTGATTCCTTAAACCGTTTAAGAAATGCTGATATGAAAAATATCACAAAGCTCAATATATACCTGCAAATTTGGCTTTCTAGCTGATAAATGCCTCGTTTTTGTATTGATATTCAGGGAGCAGTGGACTCTACCATCTTTTCCTGCTACATAACTTCCCTGTCAAACAAAAAAACAAAACATCAGTGCAAAGGGGAAGGAATAGCAGCTCAGAGTTCAAGAATAGGTAAGACAAAAAAGTACCTCTAAGGGAAGAATAAAACTTGAGATCAAAGAATCTATAGAGCAAACTTCACATAGTGAAGCAATAGGATGACATGCCTCCTTTCCTCTTTCACCACCTCCAAATGCAGCATATGTTGTTCCATAAACAGATGTGTCAGTTTCAATATTTGTCTCGGACTTTTGTGGATCAGAGGCAGCATCATCTTTAGCAATTTCTTCTATAAAAATATCTGAAACATCCTCCATATAGTCGTACTCCGCAGAAACTTTTCCAACTAAGGTTTTCAACGTATCCTCAGTAACAGAAGGCCAACCACTGGTAGTGAAATTTTCGGTTAACAGCGGAGCGTCACTAATCCTATAAAGTTTGATGTTTCTCAACTTTGAAGGTGCTTTTTTGCCTTCTTCAATTACCATATCAATATTAGGGACTTTGAAAAGTTTTTCAACTGGAAGCACCTCATGATTCACACTGCCAAAAAAATAAAAACAGAACTCAGTATCCTTAAAACCACGCACTGAGAAACTGATCATGTAACTAGTGCTAGTGCCCTGATGGGAAAAAAATTTCTTCTCGAAGTCATTAGTGCTAGTGCCCTGATGGGAAAAAAATTTCTTCTCGAAGTCATTATGAAAGCCGTGACAGAAGAAAAGGAACATAGTCTGATAAGAGATAAATACGCTCAATCTCTGTAATTAAGCAAGAAAAAACCTCTGAAATACCAAGATATCTTCATTTAAAATCTATACTTCGCATATTTTCAAGGCTCGACAAGCTAAACTACAGGAGAAGGATACCTGTTAGAAATACCACCAAAAAAGAGCTGACGTAATTGGGTATCACTTCCAACATTCATATACTTCGCATCGGGGCAATACTTAGCGGCCCAATTTCGAAATCTACTAACAACAACTTGCTGTTCTGCTATGGCTACTTTCTCTATCTCAGCAAGATATTCCCTATTTACAAGTATTCCTTCCGCTTCCATTTCAACAAGAAGTTCACCAAAAGGTTGCTAGAACTCATGGTAGAAGTCCAACATAGTCTTTCCTGGAAGGAGCTTGCCATCAAGATGCCATTCTTTTGATTGCAATTCCTTTTTCATGCTTTAATATAGCTTTAGTGTGCTTATCGCATCCAAGGCAGAATATGAAATCCAAGCGTCTCGATCTTCTCACTGGAGCTCTTCAACAGGGGGAATGACAACAATTTTCCCTTCCGATCCATCCTTTTTCAAATTTTTTTTGCCAAAAATAATCTTCATTGAGATCTTACCAAGGAACTCTGCTTCCTCCTTTGTCTGTGTGGCCCCAAGAACTTTTGGGTCACTTGTAAGCGCTGCAAGTGAATAACCACCTTCTGTCCGTCTCGAGGAATCCCACAATCGTGCCATGTGCATCGTATCAGCATGAAAACCAGAAATCTCAATTCTTTGATTTCTAATAATGTGGGTATCAAAACTGTAGTTATGTCATACCTGAAATGAAGCAACCAACCTATCAGCATTCAATTAGGGGACAACCAAGAAGTCTTTGCATGAAAACAGACAACAAGAAAGGGCATAAAACAACTTTTAAAAGGGAAAGGCGGTTTGATACTCACTTTTCTGATGGATGAGTCTTCAAAGTAGGGTTTAAATTCGGCCAACACTTCCCTACCATTTTCACCGAGAACATCAACCCATACGCACGATTTCCCGTCTCTAAAATATGCTTTTGACCCGCAGTAGATACTGAAACAAATCAACTCACCATGGTCAACAGGTGTTTCCTCCTTCACATCAATCCCGGACACCTATAAGCATTGGAACATCAGCAAATAACAAACCATTAGAACAAGATTCAAATTGCCAATTCTGTAAGTTTTTTGAGCTGTGAGGATGGAAAATTAAATAAGAAAGTGCAACACACCTCTGTATCGCAAGCATGTACAAGATTTCTATATTGATTCATGAGCTTGGCCATAACATCCTTCGCAGCGGACACGTTATCAACAACCAGAACCTTGTCGTATATTTTCCTGAGGTTTGCACGGACAGTCGAAGGTTCAGTGCCTTTCTCCACTTTGGAAATGGTAACTGTATTCTCTTTGCTTATGTTACCAGAATACTTGCCATTTATAAGAGGGTTCTGTTTTCCATCTTCTTTAAGATCCACATCCATGTTTGTCTCAACCTCCAGATTCTTGCTCGGTAATGTCACAACAGGTCCTGATTGCATAAATCCAATTGATTCTTTATGGAGTGTAGCAGTGCTGTTATCCCTGGGCTTGTGACCATAATCAATATTCTGAGAGGTTTCATAAGAAGGATCATATGGTAGAACTGTAACAGATGATCCATTGAAATAACAACCTTCTTTGAGGTCTCTAGCAATTTGGCCATTTGTTTCTCTAAACTTCTTAGCTTCTTCCCTCTAAAAACTTAATGTTCCAACTTTATTTATCTTCGGAACCATCCTTGCCCTGTCAGGTTCCAATTGAAGTATCCACTCTCCAGTAAACACAACAGAAGACGACCGTTGATGACCTGAATGTTGGATTCCATGACAAAATGTGGTAGTCGAATAACCAACATTTCCTTTCGTGGAGGGTAATATTCCCTGAAATTCACAACATATTGACCCTAAAAATCCACCAAACTTTACGAAACGTAGCAGATTCTTCCTCAGACGAACCCATCCATTAACTAAAAATCATAACTTTCCCTTATATTCATGAGCGAATTTGAAAATCAATTAAAGACATAAGCACAAATTGAACCTAACCACATAAAAGAACTACAAAACATAGCAGATTAATCCATAACCTTTCCTTATATTCATGAGCGAGCTTGAGAATCAATCAAACACATAAGTACAAATTGAACGTAAAACCATAAAAGAAGTACGAAACAGAGCAAATGACGAACCCATCAACTAGCTAAAGTCATAACCTTTTCTTAAACATCTACCAAACAAATAAGAACAGACTGAGCCTTAACCTCTTAAAGAAAGTACGAAACAGAGCAAACTAATCAAAACGACACGAAGAAGAAAGAGAAGTAGCAAAACCTTTGAAGGGTTCTATGGCAAGGAAGGAGGAAGGAAGGTAAGTAAGAAGAACGCCGTGAAACCCAGGAAGAAGGAGGAGGAGAGAAGTGGCAGAAAAGAGGGTTGTTGTGGGAGGTAAGAGAAACCCCCATGGCTATAAGAGAAGTTAATCTCTCCAACTTGAAGGAGAGTGACAGAAGAAGGTAAAGGACGATAGAATAGGGTTTGTGAGTGGATGAATTTTTTCGTTTCAAGCAAGTGGGTCTGCCTGAGAAGGAAAAGAGAAGAAGAAGATGACGCAGAGAGCTTAGCTTAAACCCTTGTCTCTAATTTGTTATTATCTTTTTAATTGTACACTAATTTCATAAAGTAACATAAGATAAAGTTTGCATTTTCCTCTGACTAATTTTTTCCTTTTACAAATAAATAAAAACAACAAGGAGAAATCACATAGTAATATACTAGCAAAAAGTGTCATTTTAACATTTTTCACACATATTAAAAAAATTACTAAAAAAGTTTATGTGCTTTTCATTAATACTTTAATAAATAAATTCTCTCTCCAATTAATACATTAAAACAATGAGGTCGAAAACAAAATTTCGCTTATAAATTTGCATCGAAAAAGTAAAACAACATTCTTTGCGAAACAAAATTAAAATCTCAAAACAAAATTTATTAAGAAACGGAGGGATTATCACTTCAAACTCTTCTAAAAGAACATAGGTAAAATTATTACCAAAATCCAATGTTGTTAACATGATGAGGAAATTACCCGAGAGATATAATTATGGAGGATTCTGAAAAAGAAAAATGATGAAGTGAAAATAGCATAAAAGATGAAAGAGGGATGGCAAACTTATAGATATATTCTACTTTTTATTCTTTTATTTAAATTTCATAATATCAAAAAAGTGACGTTTATCTTATATTTTTAAAGGAAACTAGATAATTACTCCGCGCGGGTTATTTTTTATTTTATCAACTATTACGTGATTATAATACGTATATAAAAAGAGGTACGTAATTCAGTATAAATATATTAACAATATCATTTTGTGTCATGTCGTCAATCCGAAATATATTTATTCCTATTTATTGTACTCTTTTATAGTGGTCAAAACCTCATTTTAATTCAAACTAAAACTACAAATATTTGAAATCTCTAACTATTTTTGGATCTTTCTAATCCAATTTTTTAAAAAGCGAATTCAGTATAAATTGAGAATTTTGAATTATCTATAGAAAAAATGACCGTGCAAATAAAATATTAATTAATTATGTTTCAAAACTCTTGATATAATTACTATATACAAAAGAACTAATAAAGTTGGAAAAACACCTGGAACAATATTTAGTTAAAATGGTTAAGACTTGAACATTTTTAATATACAAGCGACATTATATTGACGATGTGCAAATGTATGAGTTTTATTTATTAGTCTTATAAACATGTTTTCGTAATTGCTAGGTAAAATAGCTTTTTTTAATTATGAGACGTCACGTGTTAAGTAATTCGTGTTCTACTACTATACACATGTATATTAATTAGATTATTTACCTATAATGATTTCAGGTGAAGAGGAAGTTTATCTTACCTCTGACAGCATTACATCATCGGATATTTCAGACGATGATTATGTGGTATATCCTACTGAGTTTTTGAATTGTATAAAACTCGTTGGACTACCTAATCATTATTTGAAGTTCAAGGTTGATACTCCTATCATGTGTCTATGTAACATTGATGCTAAATGTGGATTATGCAAAGATACTTGGCTAATCGTGACTCAGCTACTGCGTCATGTGATAGAAGGTAGAATAATTGGTGGAGGTGGTGTCCACCATACCCGGTTCAGAGTAAACCGACCCAGTAGTCAACCAGAGAACCAGGGAGCTAATGGGCCGTTGAAGCCCGTTAAGGAGAAGTTGGCCTTACTCGCAAGAAGAAAAAGAGGCCTGGTCGATTCAAGCTAGAAGATGAATAAAAACTGAAGAATCAGCACTAATGAGAGGAGTTAATGCTGATTAATGGAGCAGTTACATGGAGGAGGAGGGATAAAAGGAGAAGGAGTAGCCGAGGGCAAAGGATCGAATTCTTCTTCTTAGAAATTTGACCGGTAGTTGTTGTAAACATTTCACTAAAAGTCAATAAAATTACAAATTTTACTCACATTACATCTCGAATTATACACCCCATATTCTGTGTAGATTTCGGATCCAACAATTGGCGCTAGAAGGAGGGGCGAAATTCCGCTTCGCTACATCATATTCCACGTAAGTCAGTGTGTATTTTGTTTATATTCGTTTCTTTTCCCCTTTTCGCTTTCAGGAAATCATGTCCGGCGACAACGGAACCGATGGAAGAACAAGCCCGACTCTCCCAGGAATTCGCGATGGCGACAACGTCGACACAATTGCCGAGACTCAAGTGCAAGAATAGACCGCTCCAACGTTCGACGCTCAAGCGGCGTTGGACCAGGTCCCGAAGAACATGCGCGACATCTTCACCCTACTGGTAGAAAGGACAGCTAGACAAGAAGAACAAGACCGGAGGTCAAGACAACGGCTGGAGGAGCTGGCGCAGGCCCATGCCGCCCAACTTGTAAGGATAAATTCCATCGTCCCGATCTCACCACGGGAACTCCAGGCTTTGGAGACCCGGCCTGACAACGGGGCGATCCACACTGACCAGAGGTCGGGCGGAGATCGGGACCAGGGACAGCAAGACTCAGCTCTGGGAGGGATGTCTGCCCATGCGGACACCGAGCTGCAGGACCTGAAGCAGACCCTCGCCCAAGCAACTGTCGAGCTCCAGACGATGCAGTCCCAGATCCACAAGGCGACCAGCTCGGCACCAGAGGTTCACCGGGTCATTGAAGAAACTCAACGAACACGCTTCACAAGTCGAATTGTAGGTGCGACCATTCCGAGCATCAAGCTCAAGCTCGCACCCTACGAAGGAAAAACAGATCCCCGAGCTCACATGACTGCATTTTGCATCGCGATGGGTCGGACCAAATTCAGTGAAGTTGACAAAGACGCCGGATACTGCCAGCTCTTCGTCGAAAACCTTTCCGGAGCAGCTCTAAACTGGTTTTCCCGCCTAAAGGTGAACTCTATCGACAACTTCAACGAACTGTCGACCGCTTTTATCAAGCACTATTCCATGTTTATCGAGAAGGGAGCCTCGGATGCCAACCTCTGGACGATGACCCAGAAAAAGATGAGTCTTTACGATCTTTTCTATCCAGGTTCAAAGCAATCATCTCCAACGTGGTCGTCAGCGACGAAGCAGGCATCGCAGCTTTACGAAATGCCCTCTGGTACAATTCCCGCCTTCGGGAGGACCTTATGCTTAAGCGACCTACCTCTTTGGAGGACGCGCTTCACCGTGCTTCAAGGTTTGTGGAGATAGAAGATGAAAAGAAGGCGTACGCGGAAAAGCACGCCTCCTCAACAAAGACAACGTCCAAAGAAAAGCCTAAAGAGGAGAAAGATAACAAGCAATCCTCCAGCAGACACCAATATGAGGGAAGCAATTCCAAGCACATGACGTTTCAGATATCCAACCCGCGGGGTTCAGAACAGAGCTCGGGGTCCTATTCCAACTACAAGTCCAGATCCAACACTTGGACGCGAAGCGACGGATCCAAAACCTCGAACAAATTCTGCGAATTCCATAACACCTCGGGACATACAACAGAGGAATGTTATGGGTTCAAGCATTATTTGTTTAACAAGTACATGGCGGAAGAACTGGCTAGGAAGAACGAAGATCATGAGGGGGCGTGGCCTCATGATGACATGGAACCACCAAAACAAGATCGGGACGCAAGGTAGGAGGAGAAGGCGGAACCCCCAACAACTCGAAAACAAATCAATATGATTATGGGGCCGAGTCCTTTCTTCAACGACACGGTCTGGTCGATAAAAAGCTACAGTAGGCAGGCGAACTCAACCACCGACGACGTCTAAGCAGCAATCAGAGAGGATACCGTCATAGAATTCTCGGAATGGACAACCAGGAGTGTCACGTGACCTCACAACGATGCCTTAGTACTTGAGCTTATGATTGAGGATTACGAGATAGCTCGAACTCTAATTGATTCGGGCAGCTCGGTAAACGTCCTCTACAAGGAGACACTCGACAAGATGGAGATTCCTGAAGAGCGCATAAAGAAATCCAAACAGCCTCTAACCGCCTTCAACGGTGCTACTACAATGTCTATAGGGACGATCAAGCTCAACACTTTCATTGGCGGTGTGCAGATGGAGACCAAATTCACTGTGGTAGAAGCCCCAGACATATACAATGTAATATTGGGAACTCCTTGGATTCACTCAATGAGGGCAATACCGTCCACCTACCATCAGTGCATCAAGTTCCCCACGGAGTACAGGGTGGTAACCGTCCATGGAAGCCAGCAGACGGCAAGACTGTGCTACGTTAATGAAAACAAGCTATGTAGGTCCCAAGAACAATACACATTCCAAATCCGAGCTCCGGAATTAAGTCCGGAGGCAGCAGAACAAGTCGAAGCATCCAACCCTGAGCTCGGTAAAATCAGGCAGGTGTGTATCGACCCCGGTAACCCCGACCATTGCGTGGGAGTTGGGGCGAATCTGGAGAAAGAAATTTTCAAGGAGTTGGTAACGTTCCTCAAAGAGAACAAGCACACCTTTACATGGACGATATATGACATGTCGGGGATAGGCCTGGACATCACATTCCACGAGCTCAATGTCGATCCGACTTACAAGCCAGTCCGCCAAAAGAGGAGGAAGCTCGGCACGGAAAGAGCGGAGGTAGTCAACGCGGAGGTAGAACGAGTGCTCAAAGCTGGTTCAATTATTGAAGTGAAGTACCCAGACTGGTTAACCAACCCGGTGGTCGTCAAGAAGAAGAACGGAAAATGGCGGGTTTGCGTGGACTTCAACGACCTCAACAAGGCATGCCCGAAAGACTGTTTCCCTCTCCCGAACATAGATCGGTTTGTTGAGGCCACAGCTGGGAACCGATTGCTATCATTCCTGGACGCCTTCTCCGGATATAACCAGATACTCATGCACCCGGATGATAGAGAAAAGACGGCCTTCGTGACCGACAGGGACTCTACTGCTACAAGGTAATGCCATTCGGCCTCAAGAACACTGGAGTAACATATTAGCGGCTGGTAAACAAGATGTTTTCCGATCAGCTCGGCAGGACGATGGAGGTACACATTGACGACATGCTGGTAAAATCATTGCGCGAGGGTGATCATGTCGGCCATTTGCGCGAGTGTTTTTCAGTTCTCAATAAATATGGCATGAAGCTAAACCCGACCAAATGCACATTCGTCGTCACCTCCGGAAAGTTCATGGGGTACCTGGTGACCCAGCGCGGGATCGAGGCCAATCCCAAGCAACTCTCCGCTATCATAAACATGAAGTCACCAACCACAATGAGGGAGGTACAACGACTCACTGGACGGATAGCAGCCTTGAGCAGGTTCATTTCCCTATCAACCGACAAGTGCCTCCCATTCTACCAGAAGCTTCGCTCCAACAAGAAGTTTGAATGGGATGAGTCATGCGAAGAGGCGTTCTCCCAACTGAAGACATATCTCACCACACCTCCAATACTGTCCAAACCGGAAACTGGCGAAGTTTTATACCTTTACATCGCGGTGTCCAGCGCGACGGTTAGCGGCGTACTAGTACGAGAGGAAAGCAGCAAACAGAAGCCCATCTTCTATATCAGCAAGTCCCTGGTAGACGCCGAGACTAGATACATGGTGACCGAAAAGCTGGCACTGGCTGTGGTCACGTCGGCGCGGAAGCTCCGCCCATACTTCTAGTCTCACTCCATAGCCGTGTTGTCCAACCACCCGCTCCGCACCTTACTTCACAGCCCAACACAGTCAGGACGTCTAGCTCGGTGGGCAATTGAACTTAGCGAATACGACATCGAATATAAACCCCAAACTACGCTAAAGTCACAGGTCTTGGCGGATTTCATCATTGAAATAACCTCAAAACCGAGCTCTGACACAGAGGTTCCAAGTACCTGGACTCTACACGTGGACAGTTCTTCCTCCACCAAGGGGTCTGGCATTGGGGTGCAACTTGTATCACCAACCGAAGAAACTATAGAGCAATCTTTCCGTCTCGCATTCCCGGCCTCCAACAACGAGGTGGAGTATGAAGCGTTGCTCGCAGGGCTACGTCTGGCGAAGGCAGTTCATGCAAAGAAGATTGGCGTATTCTGCGACTCCCAGCTCGTCGCGAACCAATTCAACAGGGAGTATGAAGCTCGGGACGATCGCATGACCACATACCTGAAGATGGTGCAAGCGGAAGCAATAGCATTTGATGAGTTTTCCTTGACCAAGGTGCCACGAAAGGAAAACTCCGCCGCCTACGCGCTAGCCGCGTTAGCCTCCGCCTCTGCTGACAGTCTTAGTCGTACAATCCCAGTAGAAACAAGTCAAGTATTAGTGAGATCCTGGCAGCACCAACCTCGGGTACTCACGACGACCTGTCCGACCCGCAGCACGCCATGGCACTTCATGAGGATGACCTCAACGAAGACCCTGGCGCCATCGCTCTAGAAGGAATTGGGGAGGGGGAAGAATAGCGAAATGAGATAAGGAGTTACATCGCTGGCGGAGACGTTCCACCTAACAAGTGGCAAGCTCGGAAGCTAAAGTAGCAGAGCGCGCGCTACACATTATTTGAAGACAAGATCTTCCGACGGAGTGACACGAGCGTCTACATGTATTGCGTACACGGCGATGAAGTCAAGCAAATAATCAAAGAGGTCCACTCAGGAGTCAACGGGAACCACGGCGGCGGTAGGTCGCTCGCACAAAAGATATGCAAGCAAGGCTACTATTGGCCCACCATGGAGCGTGACTGTCTGGCATACGCAAAGAAGTGTGAACGGTGCCAGAGACATGCCCCCATCATTCACCAGCCAACCGAGCTAATGAAGTCAGTCATGACGCCGTACCCATTCATGCGCTGGGCAGTGGATATCGTTGGCCCGCTGCACAAGTCAGACAAAAAGCAGTACCTACTTGTTCTTACCGACTATTTTTCCAAGTGGGTCGAGGTAGAAGCCTACGCCAAGATCAAGGATAAGAAAGTCATCGACTTCTTGTGGAAGAACATCTTGTGCCGTCAGGGCGTCCCTCATGCAATCGTTACGGATAACGGCTCGCAGTTGACCTCGAAAGATTTTGAGCATTTTTGCTCGGTCTACAAGATCACAATCCAGTATTCAACGCCCCACAATCCCCAAGACAACGGGCAAGCTGAGGCAACAAACAAGCGTATTGTTGAAGGCCTCAAGAAACGGCTGACGACCAAGAAAGAAAGCTGGGCCTTCAAGCTGGATGGAGTCCTCTGGTCACACCGGACCACACCGCGGCGCGGAGCGCAGCAGTCGTCCTACTCCCTCGTGTACGGCGTTGAAGCGATGATACCCATCAAGGTGCGAGTGCCCACACTCCGCCGCCAGATACTCCCCGGGGATGTACCCACCAATGACGAGCTATTACGAATGAATTTAGACACGATTGAGGAGCAGCGGGAGCTCGCCTTCATCCGCCTTCAAGACCAGGTCGCCAAGTACTATAACAAAAATGTTAGTCCATACACTTTCCAAGAGGGCGACTTGGTCCTTCGGCGGGTGGTCCAAAACACTTCCGAGTACCAGGCTGGCAAGCTCGACGCGAGTTGGGAAGGCCCTTACGGCATCGCCAAAGCTCTGCACCCAGGGATCTACGAAATTCTTCACTTGGATGGCACGCCGGAGCCTCGTCCGTGGAGCTCGGTGAACTTGAAGAAGTACTGCTGTTAAATTTCAATTATGCTTCCTGTTAAGCAAAAAAAAAGGCCCTTTGGACCTCAATGTAATTGAACTACGGAAAGGCTTGATCCCTCCGGGGTACGTAGACAACCCGTTGTGGGTGCAGCTGTTATAATAAAAACGCATATTCTTTGACTTGTTCATGCTCAAAGTCCCTTATCTTACGAAGCTCGGTTGTGTCGGCGCCATGGCCAGGTCCCCCGATCCCCCGAGTTGGCTGCGCGCTTCTCACAAGTGCCTAGGTGAAGACACCATGGATGTGGAAAGGCAGCCTTTGGACGGTTCCCCACATCCCGATATGACTTAAGCATACCTTTATAGGAAAGCCGGACCACGTCCGCAAGACACTCAAAAACCAAAGTCTCCCTTCTACTTAAGTAAGAGATCTTGAGTGTGGCACGGGGTAAGCCAGCAGCGCGCTGCGCCCAAACGCCAAGTCCTGAAACAGGGTAAGCCGGGGACATTCCTCGCGTCTATGTTCGCTACTAAAGATAAGAGTGAACTCAATGAGAGGCTCGCGTTCCGCAAGTCACAGAACTTGTGGTTGGAAGCAACATTCCCTTCTAAACAACTTTCTCCCATTAACACACCATTACACCAAAAACAAAAAAAAGTCTTGGAGTCAAGATGTAAAAAAAAACACAGAACCAAAGCTTTAACACTTGAGCATCAGCAAGATGCTTTCATGTGCTTCAACTTGAGCATCAACAAGATGCTTTCGTGTGCTTCAGCTTGAGCATCAACAAGATGCTTTCGTGTGCTTAAGCTTAAGCATCAACAAGATGCTTTCGTGTGCTTCACCTTAAGCATCAACAAGATGCTTTCGTGTGCTTCAGCTTAAGCATCAACAAGATGCTTTCGTGCACTTCAACTTAAGCATCAACAAGATGCTTTCGTACGCCTCAACCTAAGCATCAACTAGCAAGCGTCAAACTAAGGTAGCATTGGGTAGAGCTCTTGGGACTTAGACAAAATGCCTACTCTCCAGAGAGCATTGTGAAAGCCAGAACCAAGTGCCAACTGCTCCGGGCTATGGCCCGCTGGCTAACCCGCAAGAGAGGGCTGGATGGGTTGAGATTGAGTAGAGAGGAAAATTTTAACTTAAACTTAAAGAAAAAAGTTGGATGAAAGCCCTCCCAGGCACCAAAAATTGAGTTCAAAGAAAACAACAAAAGGAAAGCAGAAACACCAACGAAAACTAGTAGAAGTTCAAAACAAATTACAAAGAGAAATATCAAGGCCACATGCGGCCTATTCTTGGGTTCCTTCACGATCTTGGGCGAGCTCGGTGGTGACACTCGGGGA
Source organism: Anastatica hierochuntica (assembly GCA_900406275.1). Classification (NCBI taxonomy): domain Eukaryota; kingdom Viridiplantae; phylum Streptophyta; class Magnoliopsida; order Brassicales; family Brassicaceae; genus Anastatica; species Anastatica hierochuntica. The sequence goes on from OVAN01003323.1 coordinate 22,951, forward strand.
GATAACGGCAGCGTTGGACCCGAACTGGTCAATCTGGAGGGCTGGAAGAGCGGACAAGGCGTTGTCAACAGCAAGAATCTTCGCAAAAGGTGCCACGGTCGGAGCAGCTGGGACCATGACGAGGTCGGGAGGGTCGGCGGCTACGGAGGAAACCTCGGCCTCGACAGGAGCAGGAGTAGGAGCAAGGATTGCGGCCAAGGAAGACCTTTCGGAGCTATCTGACACCGGGGAAACCCAGAGGTCCTCAACAAGATTAAGCTCAATGATGTCCATCTCATTGAGCTCATCAGAAAAACCCTCAAGGGCAGCCGTCATGTCTTCCCTCTCAGCGTCGAGGTCGGGCTCATTCCCTTTGGCCTTGCTCTCCTTGATCTTGTCGATAAAGTCAGCTCGGGCCTTGGCTTGGGATTGCAAGAGAGCATTCTCCTGCACAAGTTTGGCGTCCTCTATAGCTCGCTCAACCTTCAAAAAGCGGGCCTTGTACTTGGCAGCGGCCTCCTTCCTAGCCTTCTTGGAGGCCTTCCGAGTTGCCCTCTCAATTTGCGCCTTGAGACGGAAGACCGTTTCCTCGTGAGCCTTGACAGCACAATCATGACGCCACGACAGATCGTAGAACTTCTTCTCCGCTGCCTCCAGCTTGGCATCTTTCCTCTCCTCTTCACTTTGAGCCTCACTACGGGCCTCCTGCAGCTCGTTGAAGAGATCGTCGGCATTGGTCTTGGCCTCAGCCAAGCGTTTTTCGATCTCCTCCATCCTCTTCTAGGCCTGCTCTTCGGAAGTCTTGAGCTTTCCGAGAGCTTGGGACTAGGATGCTTCAAGGGCTTCATTCTTGACTTCAACCTCAACGACCTTCCAGGCCATGTCCTTCAGCTTGAAGTCCTTCTCATTGGCCTGTTTGACGGCCTTGCTGCGCATGCCCCTCTCAATGTCGAGAGCGTGACGGTCCTGGAACCATAAAGACTTCATACAGGCTAGCTCAGCTTCATACTCCAGCCGAAGGCAGTTGAAGAAGCCCATTCCCTAGAAACAAGAAATTGGAAATCAGGAGGAAGTAATCAAACTTGGGGAAGTAGGTTCCACGGAGGCTACCTCAGTATAGCGGACACAGAATTCTTGGTAGGAGTCTGATTGCAGCTGGAACTTCTTAGGAGGAGTCAGGCTATCAGGGAATTGGACACCTTCACAGAACTTCACAGCCGCCTCCCTTCTGTGTCCAAGGGAAGAAGGCTCAGGACGGTCGAGCTTCAAAGCGTGGCCAGCATCCAGAGGCTGGGAAGAAAGGGTCGCGGGCTCCGAGCCCGCGGGAAGCCATGTGTCTTTTGGCATCCTAGGTTCTGACCTTGGTGGGTCAGAAGACCTCCTCTCCTCCAACCTCCGGCGGTCAGAAGAACTTCTCTCACCCGACCTGCTCCGGACAGAGGACCTCCCCTCCTCGGTGCGTTGCCTCTTTGAGGAGCCCGTGGATGGGGAGGGGGAGCGTTTCTTCGAAGGAGGGTCGCGAGCTCCCAGATCCTTCCTGTCCGAGCTCCCAGAGGGCTCCGTGTCACTCTCCTTCTCCCTTCTCTTCTTGGCGGCCTCACTGACCACATCAAGAGAAGTCTCACGGCTTGAGGGCGGCTCAGCAGCAGGAGCCTTTGCTGGAGGAGGAGGCATTAAGCCAGATGCAGCGGGCAGACCCACACCTCCAGGGGCCTTCCCAGAGATAAGAGCCCGCTCCCTGCTCTCCGGGAGATCAGGAACCTGGGCGTCAAGACGGCCTTCCCGTAGGAGCTGCTCTTTCTCGGCCTAGAGACGATCCTCTTCCTCCTTCCTGGACTTCTCCGCCAAGGCGCTTGCCCCAACAGCCTTCTCATCAGCTGCTCTCTTAGCAGCAACAGCTTTCTTCGCCTCGGCCTTCTGGGCGGCGACCTTCTCTTTCTCTGCCTTCTTGCGGCGGGCCTCAGCAGCCCGCTGTTCCAGGTTCGGCATTTGGACCACGGGACGAACCATAGCTGTGGGGGCTGGATGCATAGAGGAGACGGTGGAGGGGGGTTGTCTGCCCTAGCTGCGACGACCCTGGCAAAGGCTCTGGCAATACGATCAGGAGTGAAGAAGGCCCACGTCCTGTTAGGAGCTCGCTTCAGGGACGCTATCACTTCCTGGAGGTCAACTAGGAGAGAAGGCTTCGTGCGTATAGGAGCAACTGCAAGATGGGAAAAGGGAAGCAAGTTAAAAAGGATGAAGGCAGACAAATTAGAACAAACAACGACATGAACTAATAAACTACTCTGGCAGTGAATTGACATCAGGTAGGACGTAGAAGTACGCCTGTTCCTAGAGGTTGTTCTTGGTCTCAGGGAACGCCACTAGCTATGGACGGCCACAGACATAGTAGTGCCCCGTCTTGGCAGAAGCCTTGAAGTTGGTGAGGAGTTCCAGCAACTGAACTCCCAGCTCCACATCTCTCTCTGCAGCGATGACCATCAGACCTAGAATCGTCCTGACAGTCCCCGCCGTTAGCTGGGAGAAAGCAACGGTTCGGCGCCGGCAATACAGGACAAAGAGCTCCGACAAAGGGAAGAAGAGGTGGCTCTTGAGGAAGTAGGACTCATACAGGCAAAAGAAGCCTTCAGGAGGAGTCCAGGGCCTCTCTGAAGGGGTAGGAAGCTGGATAAACACCGAATCCGGGATCCCGCACTTCTCCCTCAGAGAACTGATCGATTTGGGCGTGCTGGTGGTCGGCATGGCGTTGAAGAATGCATCGGCGGGGGCAATGGTTAACGGCACCGCCGGAATCGCCACTAGAGTTGCGTGAGCAGGACCAGCCGTATCGGTCTCACCTTCTCCCTCTCTCACGATAAATGAGAAAGGGGAGAATTCCTCATTCTCTCCAGAATCAGGGCGATAGACAGGAAGGTCAACCGGAGGAGAAGAAGGAAGGGGTCTTTCAGCGGGGGACCCTTGCATTTCTCTGACCACAGGCGATGGAGACGAAGGGCCCTGATCAGAAGAGGAAGCGGCTGTGGATGCAGAGGTGCGTTTCGAGGGTTTCTTGCGAACTAAAGGCGCGACGGGGTCCATGGAAGCTCTGGAGGAACAGAAGGAGCGCAGAAGAACAGAGATTGCAGGAGACAAATTGCAGCGGAAGATACGAAAATCGCAAAATGAAGCAAGCAAATAAGGAGGAAATAAGGATAATAGAGAAAACGGAGCAAACCTTTTCTTTTTCTTCAAAGGGGAAGTCGAATCGCAATGAGGAGGGAAGGAAAAAGGTTCCACCTTTTTAATGACACGTCCCATAGGCGTGGTGACGTGGGCGGCGACAAATCAAATCTTTCTAAAAACTCTCTAAACACAAGATCTCCAAATCAAATTTGCCGGTTCATTTAAGGCAATTTGGGTCGGTTAACTCCAAATCAGGTCCAGCCATAATCCTCTTGCCTTAAGAGGAGCTAATCAAGAGATCCTAATCCCAGGATCTCTGGCCAAGCTTCCATAAGCCAAGCTCTAGGGGGAGGGCTATTGGTGGAGGTGGTGTCCATCATACCCGGTTCAGAGTAAACCGACCTAGTAGTCAACCAGAGAACCAGGGAGCTAATGGGCCGTTGAAGCCCGTTAAGGAGAAGTTGGCCTTACTCGGAAGAAGAAAAAGAGGCTCGGTCGATTCAAGCTAGAAGATGAATAAAAACTGAAGAATCAACACTAGTGAGAGGAGTTAATGCTGATTAATGGAGCAGTTACATGGAGGAGGAGGGATAAAAGGAAAAGGAGGAGCCGAGGGCAAAGGATCGGATTCTTCTTCTTAGAACTTTGACTAGTAGTTGTTGTAAACATTTTACTCAAAGTCAATAAAATTACAACTTTTACTCACATTACATCTCGAATTATACACCCTATATTCTGTGTGGATTTCGGATCCAACAAACGGAAAATGATGTAGAATGAGACAAAGTTCTACTCCCAAGATGTTTGTCACCCCACTTGAAACAAAGCTCCTCTTCAGAATGCGCCGAATACAGTTTTCTGTGACATTAGCTTTTGTTATGACCATCAATAAATGTTAAGACAAACATTGCAAAATGTTGTTTTTATCTACCTAGACCAGTGTTTCCTCACAGTCAGTTATACGTTGTACTTTCAAGGGTTAAATCGAGATCTGGATTGAAATCTTGATAACCGATAAAGAAAGAAAATTTTAGACAAGTCTACAAGCAAATATTTCAAAATATTTTGTAATTCACGATAAATCAAATTTTTTAACATATTTGTGTTAAATAATTGTTTCTAAATTTATAAAAACATACAAATGTTTAATTTTATATTTTTTCAATAACTTATCGATTTTCTGCAGATTTTTATTGTGTTTTTCCCCGTCATATATACACTTTACGTTTATTTTAGTCCTCCACATTATTTTATCTGCTACTTTGTCCAAACTATTATATTAGTTCAATTAATTTCAACATTAAACTTAGTAAAAATAAATAAATATACTTTCTTAAGTTATAGTAAACAAAATTATGTAGGCGAAAAAAAAAACAAAATTATGTTACTCTTATGTTCCTAAATTTATATAACTATTTTTATGCTAGATTGTGTATCTATAATATTAAATTATAATTAAAATATTCTTTAACCAACATGTTATATATATAATCAATAACAACAATGAATATATGTCAAACCTTTCTAATAGTTAACAAAATTATCTATTCGTGTCAAAAAAAAAAGAAAAAAAAAAAACAAAATTATATATTCTATTAAAAAAGAGTCCTACTTTTATCTACTAAAAATTTGAATCTATTCACACCTCATTAGAAATAGTAATATTATTCATTATTATTTAGTTATCAATACAATATAACTTCCGTCTAAATCTATCCATAATAAAATCTTCAATTAGTTTATATAGAATTATGTTATTACTATTAATTAGTGTATACATTGTACATATATCAATATTTATATAGTTAACATATTAGCATACATATATTGATAAATATATAATAATGTTCAATACAAGACTATAGACTAAATATATATTAGTTTTATAATAAATCAATTTTGATATATTTATACCATAGTATATATGAAAATTAAATTATTTTAGTGTAATTACACATGTGTAACTAGGATTGTGCATTCACGGTCCCATTTCGGTTCAAATCGGGTTCGGTTCGGATACGAGTCATCAACTCCAGCCCTATATGGTTCATTTGGGTTTTCGAAAAGTTCGGATTCAGTTCGGATTTTTTTGGGTTTGGATCAGGTTTTTTAAACAATTAAAACAGGATATATCCGATACTTTTTCGGGTTTGAAAATTTTTAGGTTTTTTAGATTCATGTTCGGGTTTTTTTTTCTAGATTTCTCCAATTTTTTTTTCAGATTTTCGGGGTTTTTCAAATATTTTGGGTTTATTAGGTTTGGTTTGGTTTGGTTCGGGATTTTTGTTTTTCCAGGCATTTCGTGATTCAGATTCGAGATCTACTGAGTAGAAGAAGCAAGTATATGGATATAACGATATAAGGGTAGGGATATATGTATATGTGTGTGCAAAAGTTCAGGACATCTATATACTATTTTCGGTTTCGGGTTTGGTTCTGATGAAACCTGAAACCTGAAATATTCGAGTATGTAATCCCTTTGAATTTTTTCACATGTATTTTCATATTCAATTTCAGGTTTTTCGGATCACGTTCGGTTTGAATTTCCAAGTTCAACTTTCTTTTGTCCAGCTTAGGTGTAACATAGTAAAATATATCGTCAAGAAATATTAGTATAAAAATACTATATTTTTATTTATCGGATATCAACTAAATATTTTAATAGAGTACATATAAATAATATCTAATTTAAAATATAAATAAATAATAAACATTTTGCAAATATCAAATTATTTAAAAAGATAGTAAACAAAATATTATTTATTTACATAAACAAATAATGTTTTATGATAAAACTTAAAACAATATAAAATAAACAAAATTGTGTTTGTTAAACCCATGATATTTTTAGTTTATTAATCTAATTTTATCATATGAACATTTTCCAAATAAAAAATTTGAAATTAATAGATATATGTAAACATAGTATATAAAAATAATATATAATCAAATATGAGTATAATCAAAAATATATCTGCTCACAAATAAAATTTTAAGTTTTTCGGTGTCATGCTTTCATATTTTTGTCACTGATTTTGATAAACAAATAATGGCAAAATTTTTTTAATCATACTTTACTAACATTTTAAGATTTAAAAAAAAAATCTGCACGAGGATATAAATCTAGGGAAATTTGTCAAAAAAAACCATGAACTTTCGAATTAAAGCCATAAAAAACATGAACTCACAAGTAGGCCATTTTATACATCAACTACTGGTCAAACAAGAAAAAATCACTTATTATCGTTGACCAAGCCATTTTGAACACGTTGAAAGTCAAACCGTTAACTCCGTTAGTGAATAGTTGACGTTGACTTTTGACGTGTCTGAAATGGCTTGGTCAACGATAATTGGTGATTTTTTTTGGTTTTGTGGTTAAACTTTGAGAATTAAAATAGCTTACCAAAATTTTAGAAGTTTATATGTTTTTTAGAATAATTTGGCAAATATAAATTATATATGATTTTG